>RJWH01004879.1:0-93008 GCA_004363575.1 Solenodon paradoxus | reverse complement strand
GAGTGAGGAGGGAGGGAGTGAGGAGTGAGTGAGGAGGGAGTGAGTGAGGAGGGAGTGAGTGAGGAGGGAGTTAGTTGTCCTGTGCTGAAGGGAGTCCTATCCAGGCTTGGGTCCTTCTTTGTACCCTAAGCTGCCACTGGTCACCAGTAATACTGAACTGGGATATGTGGGTTGGAAAATGAATGAATGAATGAATGCAAATTATTATTTAGTATTAGGAGAGTTTTGAGTATTTAGAAGTGTGATGATATTTTTGTGAACAGAAATATGCTGTTAGAACTTAGCTCTTGTTTATCTCAGTCATCTTGTGGTAAACTGGTTTCATTAAAGTGCAGTTCCCAAGTACCTATCCTAACCCATGTTAAGAAGACTTGACTACTGTTGGGAAAGAGAGCAGTTTTTCAATGACTTTTCCATATGCTTGTGGTTATAGATCTTTCATATTATACCAAACTGCCCAGTTGCTAGTTTGTTAAAGTTTTGTAACACTCTAAGGATAGAATTGCATGGCTAGTGGTAAACTCAGTATAGTACAAACAGATATGAATTTACAATGATGCATGTTTTAAACCTGCATATTATAATACAGTGCTACATCACTCGATTTTTTAAAATGAGTAACTATGGAATCTAAGACTATATAATTAACTTTGTACTCAGCTACATTAAGAGGCATTGACCTACCTTGTGCTTTGATAGCTCTTTTGTTCACACAGAGAGTAAAATAGTAGTTGACTGAGTTACACAAATCTTTAGAGTTTCGACGTATGCATTTTACAATAATCTCATGAGGGACAGTATAGGGAAAGGAGGGCACCCAGGGAACAAGGAAGCAGGATTGCAGCTGTACAAACCAGCGGATTAACTGCCTGCCCAAATCACAGGCATGCCAAACATCAGTGAGCACCACTCAGGCAAGGGATGGGCTTGCAGAAAAGACATTTCCTTAGCAACTGCCAGCGACTCTCCAGCAAGTCTGGAGGAGGCTAACTGAACCACAAGTGGTTCCCTGTGTCTGTGAGACCCTCCCTCAGTTTATGACATTTTGTAGCTTGACCACCCACAGAATGTCTCTGTCTGTGCTTCTCCTAATACAAGAGCGAGGTGTCATCAGTGTCTCCTTGACTTCCTCTCGGGCTGACTCCACACCTCAGGACACACCAGTGCCCTAGGTCCACTGACAGCATACCCCGAATAACAAACCCGTTAACACCACCACAACGTCATCAGAAAAACCTTTAAATATAGAAAACTCGTGGCACTCACTGTGGTAGATACACATGTCCCAGGTTTCTGCTTCTCACTTAAAAGCTCACAAATACATTGGCACAAACACTGTTAGCTATTTCCTTAAAGAGATAAGCTCAGTTCATTTTTGAGGAAACGTCTTCTCATGTTGAAGCCTAAAAAATATCATGTTTGTCTTTTTTTTTTTTTTTTTTTTAAGTAAAAATGATGTTGCAGAGAAAGTAAATCTCGTCAGGTTGCAACAGTGTTTTTTCAAGATCACTGTCCTGTCTCTCTCAGCAGAACTGCTCCAAGTGGCCTGCATTTTGAGAGAATTTGAATCTAAGGGTGGAGAATTAACAGAATTAATCATTTTTCTGCTTGATCAAGGACATTCTTATGTAAAACTGGCAATTTTAAAAAGTGCAAATGTGTGAATATGAAGGATATAGTGACTACTGCTGGTTCGGCGCCCTTGTCCTGATTCCTGCTAAGGTAAAAGCAGTTTTAACCATCAATGGTTCTGAACCGTTGGTGTAGTTGTCAACCGGGTGGGAGGGTGGCGTGGGGGTGGTGGGCAACTGATGTCAAGGCGTTGGTGTGAAAATAGTTTTTACCTGAGCTGCTTAAAAGGGTCTCAGTGACTCGCTTCCCCCGACATACACCCCCATCTGGAAACCACACATTTCCTGCCTCAAAGATATCATGGATGATTTCCTCTAAGACCTCTGTAGAATTAGCCTGTAACAGAGCAGAGTTAAAAAGGAGCTAGGAGACCAAATATAAAATCCCCAAGTGGCTTCCGGAGGGAAACTTCTATCCTCTTCTGTCCCCTTGTGGTCAACCAACAAATACTACAGCAGGTCGCCCAGACTGTGAGGTAATGGAGAAAGGATTTTGTGGTGGCCGGGTATTGCTTACAGCCACACCTCGTGCAATCACTCCTGTATCTAAGTGTGTTTGCTATGTTAGTGACTAAAGCCAGGAGGAAAAATTGTCACAAAGGCTGAGAATAGGGTGACAATAACTGTTGCCTACTTAATTTGGGGAGTATCCCTGCCACCCCTCTCAGTGGCCCTGGCACTGGGCTGCTGTCTGTGAAACCCTTTGCTACCTTTCCAACGAGGAACAAACTGCAATCCCAGGGCTTTTTTTTTTTTTTTTTTTACCTTTTTTTTCCTCCCCAAGTAAGCTTTCTAAAAAGCGGTTCTGATGAGGGTTGAAAAGGCTGTCCTGTGCCTCATTCTGTTTTCACAGAGATCTCTTAGAGAAAGATAGAATCTACACAAAGATCTTCTAATAACAGTCCTCTTTACACTTTAAGATGAAGAGGTCGATGCAGATGTCTGAGTGAAGCTGGAAGACCAGGTGACCACACGTATCCATGGAGACCTGTGGGGAAATGCTGGACAGGTGAAAAGAGGTAGGTTTGGGAGGCAGAGAAGCAGAATCCTGGATTTTCAATGTCTCCATTCCTTCTCTCTTCCTCTCTTGTCAATCTACCCCAAGATGGAGTAAGATCTAAAGCAAACCACCTCTGCCCCCAGGGCAGAGAGGAGATATTGTTCACACAGTCAGAGAAGATGCAGAGGTAGCAAAGAGAAGAAATGCTATGGGGGCTGCAGAGGGAAGGGGAAGGAGGGGGAACCAATTGGGGAGAGAGGGTCAGTTACATGGACTAAATTCATTTTACACCAATGCCAATTTACAATGATGTACGTCTTAGACCTATATAATGTTATGAAGCATTGTTCCTTCAATAAAAAATTAAAAATAAGTAAGAAAAGAAATGTCATGGTATGGAGATGGAGGAAAGTCACATGCCTACTCGTTTGCAGGAGGCAATTCCTACATGTCATTCATCTAAGGAACTAGGGAGCCATTAAAAACAAAATTTAATTGAGGAAATTTTAAAGATTCTCATTAGCTTTCCTCAGTAATTCATGAGTTGGGCGACATCCCATCTAGCAGGATAGAAAGGAGCTCTGAAGAGTTGTACAAAACAAAAGACATTTCTAGGCAGAAAGGGTTGGGAACAAGGAAGCTAGACTAGACCAAACAAAAGGGTTGGTTTTTGAGGAGTCACTTTCCTTTAGGGGATGGCAAGGGTCTGTTAGGCAGATGATCATACTAGCACTGATCGGGAAATTCCCAGTTGACTAGTTTATGATTCCATTTCTGGGACAGCCAAAGAATAAATAGGGCAAGTCTTGTTTGGTAATATGGTGCTTAGCAGAAGTGACTCCATTTTGAGCCTTTTGTTGTTGTTGTTGTTTTTAACAGTGCAAAGTTGAATTGTGCTGAACAAGTAACATAGAAGATGGAGACTCAGAACTCTGTGAGGCTAAGCTGATGGAAGAGCTTAAATAATGAGAGCTAGAAGAAAGAGACAACCAGAGTCCTTTCTCACAGATGTCTAATCCTTTTACCAAATTTCTCACATTTATGATAATGTCAAAGGGAGAGAATGGGGTAAGGGGCAATTTTAATCCCTTACTGTACTCTTCAGTGCCTGCCACTATCTGGTCCCCACATAGTCTCCTACTCTTATCTCCTGGCTTCCAGTCACCTTGAAATGATCTAGGAAACAACCTGCCATTCCCTAAATGAGTCATCTTTTTGCAAGTCTCCAGGACTGGCCCCCACTGGTCTGCCATCTCTAAAATGTGCCCTTATGGTTGTCTCACTGCTTGTCTTCAGAGGCTATCTCAGATGTCTTCTGGAAGGGAGAGGAGTCATTTCTGGGTATTCATTTCTAGTACCCAAAGCTGGTGGGAGAGATGTGGGCAGTGGGAGCAGGAGCAGGAGAAGGTGCTTTATTTTCAAGAGATGCCCAGAATGCTCTAACTAGCTGCCCCACAAGACCTTGGAGATCACCAACACCCTGCTGCCTTACATAACAAATATATAATTATGAATTATGCTAATAACGATTAGCATATGTTGAACTTATTGTGTGTAACTGCTATGCTACATAAATATCTCCCTACCAGGCAGGCACTATTTTCTTCTTGATTCAGGTGAAGACAGAGAGGCACAGAAAAGTCAATTTCCCAAGAAGGTGGATTCAAGGTTCTAACCCAGGATTTCCAGTCAAGAGCTTGTATGCAGCTGCTGCACTGTCCATGTGTGACCTTCTGCATATTAGCCCGTCAATAACATATTGCAACTATTTCTCTACACGTGAGTCTTCAGACTCTAGCAGTGTTACTGAGCTGAGCAGGTGCTATGTTAATGTAAGTTAACTTAAGGGGTGACAAACTATAGTACCTTTATCCCTTTCCCTTCTATGACTGAAAAGTGGAAATATCACCTATCTGACTGGGTTATGGCAGAATTAAGTGCAGCAAAACGTATAGAGCAGTTGGGATGGTGCCTAACACATATTAAGTAAGTTCTTATTATGCTTACCACGTTCATCGAATACGTTTGAGCCCCGCTGTCCAGGGGTTGGGTGATCTGGATGAGAAGGGGTGTCTGTGTGGAATGAGTCTTTCTGCAAACCCTGGTCTATGACAAGAAGGATGCCCAACTTCATCCAGTCTTCCCTCTTTGTTTTCCCCAAGAAGGTTCCCGCAGACCGGGTGCTCCAGGAGATGCCAGATGGGGGCTCCAGAAGAAACACACCTGAGGAAAGTCAGGTCTAGCTTGAGTAAACAGGTGAGCAATGCTCTTTCTCCTACACCTTCGTGGAGCTGGCAGTGCAGAAAGCTGTCAGTAGATTGGAGCAGACACTCTGCCTATCACAACCACTCCCGACTCCAGTACCTCCCTCTCTGTTGAAATTCTATACACTTATGGCTTGAGTTGTCGAACTAGAGCAGCCAGCATTAGTCATACGTTGGAGGGGTGCTGTGGATCAGACACTCCATCTACTACTGGAAGTTTGTGTGCGCTGGGTCCCTCGGACAGTCTGATGAAGTGTGTGCGTCATTTATCTGAAAAACATGTTTAAATGTATTTGGAAACAGATAGCAAAAGAAACCAATGACATTGAAATAGAGCTGTTGAAACAGTGTTTTAATTGCGCTTCTTTAGTCACTCATCACTACCATCATTCAAAAGTAGTGGTAAGGGTTTATGATGTTTCAAGACCTCTAATCACCAACTACTGTGAAAGTCTGTGTGTCTTGAATGAGAGCATCTCAGGAGCTGCTGTTACACTGGAGCGTAAAGCTTATGCTCATGACAGAAAATGTGTCATTTTACTTGGAAATTGGTGACAATTACTATTTATTTTCTGATTCAAGTTCAAATATCTCTTGAATTCTTCCCTCCAAAAAGTCTGGCTCCTTAGATTAAAAACATTTGCTCTAAAATCTTAAACTGAGAATTGACTTCAAGAACTCAGTGTTGAGAAAATGGTAACTTAGCACACTTTAGTGGTTCAGACATTAAGCTTGCAGATTTGGAATAGTCTAAGGAAAGCCCAAGGTCCTGTGTTTGTGACCCAGGGTCAGAGGAAACAACTAAAATGAACAACTAAATAAAATTGTTTTAATGTTCCTTCCTCTTCTTTCTTACTGCTTGTCAGCCTGCCTACAAGACTTCATTCCTCTAAAACAAAAAAAAGGAAGGAAGAGGAGGAGGAAGAGAGAAAAAATGGAAACTTAGAGAAGTCAGGAGAAAGGCCCTGAGGCAGAACCCTCACACTAGTTTGGATCTTGTAGAATCTTCTAGAATGCCCAAGACTCTGGAGAACTTATTAACCTCTGATTCCAGAGATTCCGATTTCAGAGCTGGGGTCTGGGATTCTTCCTAAGATCCCTTTGCTAGTAAGTGGCTCTGTTAGCATCCTACCCTCAGTTATCTAACCCCAGAGTCTGGGATTCTAATCAAAGCACTCCCTTCCCATTCAGAGGTAAGGCCCGGATGCTACCAAGGAAACCAACATACTGAAATGTTGGGGATATTGTGCGAGACAGTTCATGTCATAGCCAGGCTTTGAATCCAGGACTCCAGGCTCCCGTGCACTGTCGGGGGAGCAAAGGGAGACTGGAGAGGAGCTAACAATTCTATAGCCTCATCTACAGCTGATCTGGTCCCATCTCCTTCCACCAACTTAAGGTGTAATAGTTATCATTTGACCATTAGACAAGTGGCCCAGCTATTCCTGGTCTCTGCCTGAGAAAGAGTCAAGATTTCTAGGCAGAAGAAGACCATTCTGCTGTATCCATTCCTGGCCTCAATCAGAACAGGTAACAAAAGACAGAGGCTTTTGTTGGTGGAGGTTTCTAGTTTCCATCTGCTGAAATGAATGCTCAGATCTCAGCATAGTTTTTTCACAGGGAATAGCCCATTGCCTTGCTGGGTATACTTAAGATACAATGAGTAGACTGTGATAGAAATGGAAGCATATTCCCCCTGGAATTCCCAAGACGGGAAATTCAGAGGCCAATGTCAGCAGGGAATTACATGGGTCCCATCAGTCAACTCCAGTTTCATTTTATTTCTAAAATTTTTTAGATGCTGATAGGTCAACCTTCAATTCTCTCTACCCTGACTTTTCAGTCACTGACTGTCCCTTACATACTGTGTGTCAGGAGCTGGTAATCTTTCAGAAATGTCACTACAAGTTTGTATTTATTGATTCCCTTATTGAAACAAAAAGGCAGATGCCAATTCCTGTTAAAGGGTAGATAGGCCGGAAATACTAATTGAGGCTAGAAGGGTCCTGACTCCCTCTCAGCTCTTCTGCAGATTGAGAGGAGAGGAAACTGCCTAAGAAATATGCTTGTCAAACCTCTGGGTCATGAACATCTAAAAACATGGATGGTCCAAATGGAGGGCTAGAGAACTGGAAGGGTTCCCAACACCCAGGAGGAAGGCAGCTGTCCCTCATCTCTTGGTCCTTTGGCCAAGTCTCAGATTGGGCATTGCTAGAGGACTACTACTTAAAAGAATGCACCCCATGTCCACCTTTTGAAATGATACTAGCAGGGACTTTTTCTTAAAGGTTTTTCCCTAAACCGTTCCCTCAAAGGAGCAAGCTTTTCCAACTTTCACAAGTTTCAAACATCATATACAGAATTCTTATCAGTAAACACCAAGATTCTCTGTCAACCCTTCTTAAAGGTCTCTGCTTTCTTTAAATACCAGGTTCTTAAAATAGTAAATTCTTGTTGCCCCCTATAATCCCCAAACCTCTTGAGTTTTTCCCTTATAATTTGGCTATACTCCCATCACAACAAATGATTCTCTGAAGGAACAATCTTTCCCAGTTTTCCACAGCACTTGGCATGTCTGACTCCCTATTTCTTGAAGTTATTAGGTTCCCACACTCAGCCCTGCCCTGGTTCAAGCTCTACTTCTTTACAGTTGTTCCATCTCCTCTGGAGTCTCCTCCCTCTTCTTCCTGTCTGGGACAGAATGTCCAAATTCAATCTTGGCTTCTTGGCTTCACTGATCTCTGAAGCTGTATCTCTGTTTGGGCAATGGGGCAGAAGACAACAGTGATAAACAGAAAACACCGAAGCCAAATTCATAGCATCTGGGGGTTGTGGGTACTTCTTCACAACTGGCCTCCTTGCCTAGAGTTATCTCTGGGTCTGTGGAATGGATGGCAATCTGGACAAGGCAAGAAAAACTATGGCTGGTGAGATAGTTGGAAGATAAGCGATCATGTTCCTGATACTATCATGCTCCTCTGTTGCTTCCACAGCAGGAAACTGTCTGACAACACTTAAACAAGGGGCCCTTCGGAGTCTGATGTTTGATGTTGTTTCCTTCTTTCAACTACAGTTAACCTCCATTACTCTGAAATTAGCACTGCATTATTTCTGAAAATTTCTATAAAAAGCAATGATCTGATGCCAACAGAACTTGGGGGAAATGAGGAAAGTAGGGTGGTTCCTAATGTGCCTTCCAGAAAAGAGAACACTGGAGGAGGGGTAGTTATGAACAAGTGACAGTAGTGGTTTTGAAGTCTACAGGAGGGTGAAGTTGAAAAAACAGAAGAAAGGATGCACCCTAGTGTTAGGGGTTGGGCATAATCCAAGCACATCCCAAGAACCTAGGTTCACATCCTTGGGCCAGGAGAAACAACCAAGAGGAACAACTAAATTTTAAAATATTGCTTCTTCCTCTTCTTACTTCCTGCCGGCTTGAATATCTGCCATCATTTCTGCCTGCACCTATCCTTTTTTTTAAGAAAAAAAGTTTAGTATTTTATGCAATAACTTTCTTTTACAAAGTAGATAAGCTCATATGTGTAGGTTCCCCATATGTTTCCCCATTCCTCAGATACATGTCAACACACCCTGTTCTCTACCAAATCACCAAATAGTCTTCATTGTCTAGTGGGCCTCTGCCACCACTTACCACCCTCACCACCCCTGTCCTATTCCCTCCTGGGAAACTCAGTTCTATTGCAAGAGTCCAAGGGTTGATTTGTTCCATCTGTTCCTTTGTTTTGTCTATTCACATTCCACTTATGAGTGAGATCATCTGGTATTTTTCTTTTTTTGATTTATTTCACTTAGAATAATTCCCTCTAGATCTATCCATGTTTATTCAAATGATTGAATTTCATCTCTTCTAAGGGTTCTGCAGTAATCCATTGTATATAGATACAACATCTTCATTATCCATTCATCTGACATTGTGTTCTTAGGTAATTTCCAATTCTTAGTTACTGTGAATAGGGCTGCAATAACCATGAAAATGCATACATCTCTGTGAATTTGCATTTTTGTATCTTTTAGATAAATACCCAGAAGAGGGATGGTGGAACCATAAAGGATTTTTATATTCAACTTTTTGAGGAAACTCCATACTGTTTTCCATAGATACTGCACCAAATTGAACTGCCACTAACAGTGTAAAAGTGTTCCCTTTGAACATACTCTTTTATTAAAATTATTTTCTTCCCCAGTTTAACCCCAGGACCCAAAATCACCACTTAAGAAGAAATCTAATATTAAAAAAGAAAGAAAGCCACAGTGCTAACTCGAAGACAAAGAAGAAATCCATGATGAAAGCAAAATCACCAAGAAAATGACTAATGGCCCAAAGAGATGAAGATGCCAACACCTCCCCAGAAAAAAAACTCCATTGACATCGAATGGGACACATTAACAGAGAAAGATTCTTAAGAAGTAGTTATACAAGAAAGCTGAATGAGATTCAGGAATCACACATAAAAACACAAAGGCAATTGGAAGATCTAAAGAAGTGACAAATCAAAGGGAATACATCACTAAGGAGATTAAGGCTATGAAGAAAGTTCTAGCAGAAATGCTAGAGATAGAAGACACACTCAAGGAATTGAAGATAAACATGGAAAATCTCCATAAGCAGACTCAATCATGCAGAGAAACAAATCTCATAAATTGAAGACAAGACCAAAGATGTAACCCTCACAGAAGAGGAGAGAGAAACAAGACTGAGGATAAATGAAGAAATACTATGAGAAATATCAGATACTGTAAGAATAGCCATAAAGATCGTGGGTATTCCAGAAGGATAGGAGAGAGAGAAAGGTACAGAAAATCTACCCAAAGAAAGTAAAAGGAGAGCACTTTCCACACCTGTCACAAAAAAAGGAATCATGGAGGTTGAATAAACAGAAGCACCAAAATTCCTAAATATTAAAGGACCTCCTACTAGACATGTCATAGGAAACCTAGCAAAAGTCATTGATTGACAAAGCAAAAGTACTCAAGACTTCTAGAGAAAAGAGAAACATTAAGGTATACACATCAGGCTATCATCAGAATTCCCAGCAGAAACACTACAGGTCAGGAGATAATGGAATGACATATTCAAAATACTGAAAGATAAAAACTACTAGGCAAGAATACTGTACCCTGCAAAACTATCATTCAAATGTGATGGAGAAATAAAGGTCTTCAATGATAAACAAAGTATAATAAACTTTTCCACCACCAAACCTGCTATTCAAGAAATCCCAAAAGGAGTCCTGCTAGAGGGAAAAAGACAACAAAGATCTACCAAACCCTAAGAATTGTGATAAACAGAAAAGCAAATGCAGAAACAAAAACAGGACCAACAGGAGAGAACAAAAATAACCAATGGGAGAAATAAACATATGGGATCTGTATGAACATATAAATATGACATGATGATAGTTCATAAAAGACTATCAAAGAGATGCAAAGACAGTGATAATCCATATGACAGCTACAAAACCTAACTCTAAAGAAATACATAGCTAGGAAGTACATTAAATTGAGAAAAAGAACACTGAAAAACAGAGAAAAGAAACAAATAAAAATAAATGAGAAATAAAGAAAAAACACAGAAAACCAAGACTGAAATGACAACAATATATCCCTATGTATAAGTTATCACCTTAAACGTGAATTGACTGAACACACCAATCAAAAGACACAGTGACTGAATAGATCAAAAAATCGAATCCACCGATTTTATGCTTATAAGAAACTCATATTAGATCCAAAGACAAACAGGTTGAAAGTCAAAAGTTATGGAAAAATATATCAAAGCAACAGTGATGAAAGGAAAGGAGGAACTGCAATACTAATTTCAGAAATGATAAACTTTCACCTGAAGAAGTTACCTTGAGGCAAGGAAGGACACTATGTTATGGTCAAGGGGGTAATTCAACAAGAACATGTATACACCCAATGTTAGACAATATAAATATATAAAATAAACACTGACAGAGTTAAAGGGCACATTGATGGTAACACAACAATAATAGGGGACTTCAGTACTCCACTTACATCAATAGATAGATCATCCAGAAAAAATTCCATGAAAAAATAAGGACTTTAAATGAAACAATAGATCATATGGACCAAGCAGACATATACAGGCTATTCTATGCCCCAACAAAAAACAAAATACATTCTTCTCAAGTGTACAGGGAGCATTATCAAGAATGCATCACATCTTTGGACACAAAACAAGTCTCAGAATATTTAGCAAGATTAAAATTATAGAAATCATCTTCTCTGACCACAAGGGGGTGAAACTAGAAATGAACCAGAAGAACAAAACTACAAGAACCATGACGATGTGGAGATTGAACAATATGCTTCTGAAAAACTCATGGATCATCAATGAAATTAAGATTTATCAGGAAACAAACGAAAATTAACAGATGAGCTGTCAGAAGACATGGAATGCGGCAAAAGCAAGTCTGAGAGGAACATTTATAGCCATACAAGTGCATATCAAACACTAAGAGAGAGCCCAAATTAAATTTCTAACCTCATACCTGAGGGAACTAGAAAGGGAAAAATAATCAAGGCCAAAAAATCAGCGGAAGGAAAGAAATAATAAACATTAGAGCAGAAAAAAATGAAATAGAAAGAAAAGAATCTTCTAAAAGATTAATGAAACCAAGATTTGATTCTCTGAAAATGATAGAGTCGATAGATCCCCTAGATAGATTCACAAAGAACAGAGAAAGCACCCTAATAACAAGGATTGGAAATGAATTGGTGAGATTATAACTAACAGAAATACAAGGATCATGAGAGACTATTATCAACAGTAATATGCTGACAAGTTCATCAATCATGAAGAAATGGACAGATTCCTATGACCTTCCAAAACTGAACCAGGAAGATGTGGATATCTTGAAAAGACCAGTCACAAGCACAGAAATTGAAGCAGTAATTAAAAATCCCCCCCCAAAGAAAGAGAGCCCAGGTCCAGATATTTTCACCAGTGAATTCTACCAAACATTTTCCTTAAATTATTCCACAAAAATTGAAGAGGGAAAACTCTCAGATACATTTTATGAAAACAATATTTCTCAATACCCAAACCAGACAAAGATAGCACCAAAAAGGAAAACTATTGACCAATCTCTGATGAATATAGATGCAAAAATCCTCAGTAGAATGCTGGTAAAGTGAATTCAACAGCACATTAAATAAATAATACACCACAATCAAGAGGGATTCATTCCAGGGATGTAAGGATGGTTCAACATATGCAAATGAATCTATGTAATACACCACATCAAAAAAAGAGAGAAACAAAAATCATATAATATCAATAGATGCTGAAAAACCATTTGACAAGATACAAACCTATCATGTTAAAAACCCTCACCAAAATAGGAATAAAAGGAACATACCTCAACATAATATAAACATTATAAAACAAATCCACAGCCACATAATACTCAACGGTGAAAAACTGAAAGTCTATCCCCTAAGATCTTGAACAAGACAAGAATGCCTGCTCTCACCACTACTATTCAACATAGTCCTGGGAATCTTGGCAGAGCAATAAGGCAAAAAAAAACGACATTAAAGGAACTCAGATTGGAAAAGAATAAATAAAATTATAATCATTTATAGATGGCATGATATTATATCTGGAAAATCCTAAAGACTCCACAAAAAAATTGCTGAAAATAATACATGAGTATAACAAAGTGACAGGATATAAAATCAATATTCAAAAATTGCGCATTCTTATACGTGAATAATGAGGTAGAGGAAAAAGAAATTAAGAAAGAAATCTCATTCTCAATAGTGCCAAAAAGAAGATTAAATATCTGGAAATAAACCTAATAGAGGAAATTAAGGTCTTCTATAATGAAAATTGTAAGACCTTAATAAAATAAATAGAAGACACAAAAAATGGAAGAAAGGTCCATGATCGTGGATTGGAAGAATTAACTTAATTAAAATGGCAATCCTACACATATTCATATATAGATTTAATGCAATTTTCATAGATATCCCAGAGATAATTTTAAGGAAATCAAGTGAACTATACTGAAGCCTATTTGGAGTCACAAAAGACCTCAAACAGCCAAACCTATCCTAAGAAGAAAAAAGGACAGAAGAGGAATCATTTCCTAACTTTAAACTATACTGAAAAGTGATCATCATTAAAACAGTATGGTACTAGAACAAAAACAGACACAGAGATCAGTGGAATAAAATTGAGAGCCCAGAAATAAAATCACACCTAAAGAGACAGTTAACCTTTGACAAAGGAGCCAAAAGCATATTATGGAGAAAGGAAATTCTATTTAATAAATGACGTTGAGAAAATTGGACAGACAACTGCAAAAAAATGACACTAGATTATTCATTAGCACCATACACAAAATTTACTCAAAATGGATCAAAGACCTGGACATAAGACCTGAAATAATAAAATACTTGGAAGAAAATGTGGGGAGAACACCCAAGAGGTCAACTTCAAAGAAATGTTTGAGGAAACAATAGCTATAACAAAATAACCACAGTAAACTAAATAATTGGGACTATATCAAACTAAAATACTTCTGCACAGTGAAAAAACTGCCAAGAAAACCAAAAGGGACCCACTGAAATCGATAAAATATTCACACAATATATATCAGATAAGAACTTAATCTCTAAAATATACAGAGTTCACACATCTTAATAAAAAAAGTAAATGACCCACTCAAAAAACAGGCAGAAGAAATGAACACCTATCCAAAGAAGACACACAGATGGCCTACAGACACATGAGAAAATGTTCTACATCACTCAACATCAGAGAAAAGCAAATAAAAACCACAATGAGATACCACCTCACACTGCTGAGAATGGACTATATCCAGGCTGATCACAGTAACATTTATTTTTCATATTTCCTGACCATCCCACTGTTTTAATAGAAATGTCAACTTTGTCCGGTTTTTAATAAACAGGATTCTTTAATGCAAGGTAAAAGGAGCAGTCAAATTGCCCTGGATCCAGTCTGCTGAGGGACCCCAAAAGAAGCTGTCCATTTTGCCCCACTTTAAATATGGCCCTTTTCCTCCCTGCTGCCTGTGAGGAAACAGGAGAGGTTTGGGGAGAGTATTCTTCCTGACTCTCTGTGGGAGGGAGAAAACACTGCAGTATGGTAAAGCCACAGGTAAGCACTATGGGGGTTAGTTCTGTGTCTTTGGGGGTTATCTCTTAGCACTGTTATTGCCAGAGAGAGTTACTGAACATTTTTGGCACTTGAGATTTAGCATATATTTTAGGCAGGACATTTCGTGTGGGGCTTATAAGGGAATCAATTTTGGTTTTTGCCTAAGGTGCCAAAACTCCTTGCAAAGGCCCAGGATATTTTTATGAAAATTCCCCCCCAACCACAAGTAGTGACCATGTGATCTACATCACATAGTACTTAACTTGTTGCTGGTCTGACTGCTCTGCTCCTGCTTGGATTGCTTCACCTCTTCCCCTCCACTCCCCTTATTATTTAGCACATAACCCTGTCCTATTTTTCTATTCCAATGTCCAGTTTTTTTCTCAAGGAAATATGATCAGCCTACTTATATCCAAAAGTCTAAAAATAACAGTACAGAGATTCCTCACAGAAAAAAAAAAGTTGGAACTAATCATTTGATCCAGCAACCCCACTCCTATGCATGTACCCAGAGAGGACAAAATCTCTAGAAAAAATATCTGCACCCCAGGCTCATAGCAGCACAGTTCACAATAGCCAAGGCATGGAAACACCTAAATGCCCATCAACAGGTGACTGGGTAAGAAGCTGTGGTACTGGAATTCTATGACACTACTAAAAAATAAAAAAAATGAAATTGTGCTCTTTGCAACAATCTGGATGGAATTGAAGATTGTAGTAAGCGAGATAAGTCAGAAAGAAAATGAGAAATACAGGATGGCTTTACTTGTACATAGAATATAGTGAAATGAAACAAATAAAGAGGTAAAGCCCAGCTAACCTCACAGACACGAGATGGATGGCTATGGATGGGGATGGGAAGGGCAGGGAAGGAGAGAGGGAACAAGATGGTGGTAAGAGACACTAGGGCTCTGGTGGTGGGTGTGGTGTAAAACACCCATAGACTGAGAACTAAGTTCAACATCTTAAAATGAGTATGGCCTTGTAAACAAAAGAAATAACGACAAAATGGTTATATTAGAAAGAAAGAACACAGCCTGACATTTTGATCACCTTATGAGACCTTGAGTGGATGATCCAGTGAAGTTTTGCTTGAGACTCCTAAACCATGGAAACTATGTGACAATCAATATGTACTATTTTGATATGCTAAGCTTGTTGTAATTTGTTATATAACAATAGAAATGAAACAGTATTTATTGCCAATGATGAACAGGTGAACTTTAAGCAAATATTATAATGTTGGAAGATTTAAGCTTGCTTGCTTACTTGATCTCAGTTATCACAACTTCCAATACACAAGATTTATCTCATCATATAGTGATGATATTCATGTATGAATTTTTTATATTTTATAACAAAATATGCAAACATTTGTAACATCTGCATAACTTAGTGAACTAATATTTTCAACATGACCAGTTTGTGGTGCTGCAAATTCATGCACAGGTAGCTAAAAGAGCAAGACAGACCAATAAATAAATTTTAAAAAGTTTGAAAAGATTATAACTTGAATCTTTGTATTAGTTCTGCATTTAATACCTCCTCTGCTTTGTAAAATATTACAATTGTAAAGCATTAACAATACTTTGTAATTGTTTTTTTGATTTTTCCCATTTTTGTAGATCTCTTCAATAATTCAGCATATTCTCACATTTTTTCTATGTTGCCTGATTCTACACGTATTCTTTTAAATTTGAAGTAATTATAGATTCACAAGAGGGTGCAAATAAATGTGCATAGTCACCCAGACTCCTTCAATGTTAACATCTTACATAATTAGAGTAAAAAACCAGGAAATTGACATTGGTGCAATCCATTGAGTTTATTCAAATTTTACCACTTACGCATGTCCTCGTGTGTGTGTGTGTGTGTGTGTGTGTGTGTGTGTGTGTGTAGCTCTGGACAATTTTATGAAATGTCTATCTACTTAAATCCTTCTATTTGGGAATAGTTGTCCTGATGTTAACTTATAATGGATTTATATTAGACATTTTAAGTTAATTCATAAACATTTGAAAAAAAACAAAAACAAAAAAAAAACAGAAGAGAGAAACCTGAATCCATTTTTACTTAGCTCCAGGTGTCCACAAAGGATATCCTATCTGGGCACTCCATTTTTCAGACTTTCCCATTATTAGTTAACCCTCATTCCTTAGGTAAAATGTCTCTGTTGTGTCCTAGTCTCTCAAAGATTTTTTTCACCATGCTTCATGTGATGTCAACTGGATAAACCCAACAGAGCATCCTAGGACATCACTGTCCAATAAGGTAGCCATTAGTTATTGAGCACCTGAAGTGTAGTTAGCCTGAACTGAGGCATGCGCACCCGTAAAATGTACACCAAATTATGAAGATGTCATATAAAAAAGTAAAAAAATTTCATTAGTAATATCTTAATATTGAAATGACAATGTTTTAGATATATTAAATATATTTATTTAGAAAAATAAAGTATATTATTAACACTTATCTCATCCATTTCTTTTTACCTTTTTAAATGTAGCTATGAGGAAGTGTAAATTATACATGTTGTTCATTATATTTCTACTGGAAAGTAATGATCTAGACTAATGAATAATGGACTGTATGTATCAGTCACAGTACCTAAGAGACCACAGTACTGTCCATAGGAAACAGCTATAGATATTCTCGAAACTGTAAGCCCATCTCTTCCTACCTTGACCACTTCCTCCAAAATCTTCCTGAAAAATAGTGCTAGCAGGAAATATTTTTGAGATTTGCATAACAAAAACTTCATTTTACCTTCAAGTTTGATTAATTGGTAGTTAAATATGATTTTTCACTCAGAATTTTAAAAGCATTTTTCCACTGTCATTTAAGAGTCAATGTTGGTATTTTGAAGATCAATATTATTCTAATTCCCAACCCTTGGTGTGTAATTTATTGGGGTTATTTCAAGTGGTTTTCTCCAACCCCAGAAGATTTTAGGTTCTTCTTTTCATCAATGGCATGTGTGGTTACTTGGTGTAGGTCTAGTGTATATTTGGATGTGTTGGACATTTTATGAGCTATTTCAGTCTGGAAATTCATGCCCTTCTGTTTCATATTCTTTGTTAGATAATTTTCTCCTCTGTGTTCTCTGTTCTTTTTTACATGGATGTTAAACCACCTTGATCGATTTTATTTATTTTTGTTAGTTCCTATTGTCCATGTCTTTAACATTTCATTTTATATTCTGCATATATTCCTCAGCTTTATCCTCCAGTCAATCTGTTTAGTGCTTAACAGGCAGTATATCCACATTCTCTGTTTTTTTCTTATGCCATCTCGTCCTTATTTCAGAAGCACAATATCTTAACTTTCTGAAGACATGATTTAAAGATGGTTGCATTTTGGTTTTCCTTTAAGTTTTCTTCTCTCTGCATTACTATGTTTCTCCTGAGTTGTTTTTTTTTTTCCTACTTGTGTTTTTTAATATGTTTTTGTTGGAGTCTTTCTCAAATGCCAGGGGAGCTTTGACTAATTCTGCACTTTTAAGAACCTAAGCATGACTGGACAGTGTAGCATTTAGGTCAGTAACCTCTGAAGGAACGCAGTCCACCTCTCCTTCCCCAGGGACTCAGGTTCACATTCAGGGTCAGGTGAACAACAAATGCAGGCTAAATAGAAATAAAATTAAAATACTTCTTCCTCTTTCTTCCCAAAAGCCAGCCTACTCAACTTTTTCCTGCCTACAGCTTTCCTCAAAAAAAAAAAAAAAAAAAAAAAAAGCTAAAAAGCTAACTGCACACTATGTGTAGAGGGTGGGCTTTATCAACCCACAGTCTATGCTATAAGGTGACTGACTAATAAACCCACTTTTGCATTGAGGGTCCCACACATGTCAGTGCTCAAACACCATTTCTTCAGAGAATGAAGCTTCATGTTTTTCTTTCTTTTTTTCCTGTGCCTGGCATACAGGAAACGAGATTATTGTTAATATCTGAATATTTACTTCAAAATGTGTAGATGCAATGAGGTAGGAAATTTCCTTGAAATTCTCTCAGTTTACAAAACTATGCAAATGATGCTGTAATGAATTATTGTAAAATCTATTTGTTTCTTGTAAAAACAATTTAAAATTTTAAAAAGTTAACAGGGAAATAAATTAACAGTTATTGTGACTATTAAGAGAAGAAGCATTCACTGAAGCATTTTATGAAATAAAATATATTCTTTTTGGAACAACAAATATTTATGTAAATTTAAATAAAAATGTGAGACAGAATAATAAAAAATGTATTTAAAATTCTAATCTCGGCAGATCTGTTTGGTACACCAATATTTGTAATACCATATAATATATATTATAGCAATTATATCTAGTTTTTAGTTATTTAATTCCATTTAGACCATGCATTTTTGAGAAAATGTTCTATTTGCAAATTACTCATATCTTATGAAAAGTAAGTAGAAGGCAGGATCTCAACTTTGTCATTTAAATTTTTTACAAGAAAGAAAAACTTAAAGATCTGAACTATATCTTGAATAAATGTCTTTTATCCAATCATAATAAAGAAAAAAAAGCAGGTAAAGAGGAGAAAATGTTTCTGTTAATCAAACATACTGTTGCTAGTAATCAAACTTCAAAACAGCACACTTTTAAAGATTCAGTAAAGAAGACAATGCTTTATAATTTTGAGTCTAGAGAGGCCAAAAGTGTAAATGCAAACTTGTCAAAATTATTGCTATGTATTGGCAACATTTTTAATAGCTGAACACACACACAAAAAATTTCTTGCAATTTACTAAAGCTCTGAATTCTAGATGCAAACTTCCATGTGCCTCAGGTTGGTGAATTTTGGTCCTGTTATACCTAAAATGTTACCTACAGAGAAAGTGTGAAGATTTGCATTTGCTCACACAGTTCCTTTAATAATGAAAAACTTCTATTTTTGTCTTAAATCAACGAGATGGATGAGTAGACAGTTGCTAATTCCTTTGTATTCAGGTAGATTGGATGAAGATTGACAGGAATCTGCTCTCTTCCTGTTCACTGCTAAGACATCTGCTAGCTGTGCTATAATTACTTTCTGATGACTGTGAACATAACATCCTACGCCTGTGATTCTTAAGTCACTCATAGCCTCGCTCATACGTCATGACTGTCAAATTGTCACTGACAATTGTCTGACATATGAATTCAGTAATTTTCCATTATATAAACATTTCTTAAGTCAGATTCACTATGATTTCAGTCATATCATACCCAGAACTCTCTTGACATTAAAATAAAGTAGAAACTGAATAATCAATCAATAATGAAGAATAACCAACACTCATTCACCAACTAGTCACAAGTGATGTGTCTGAGTGCCAGAGAGAAAATGCAGAATTAACACATTGCACAATAACATACAGCAGAATATAATTCAGGAAATTTTTTGTAGACCAGTAGGGTCAAAATTTAATGATTTTACTTGCAGAGAAAGTAGTCAGCTTCCTGTAGTAGTCTGAAGAGGTCACCAAATTACTATATTTTGTCATGTATAATGTGCTCCCCTGTATAATGCACACCTATGTTTTTAGCCCCAACTTTCAGGAAAAAAAGTCTTTTATTTCAATTTCTAGTTCAAATTTGCATTTGTTTATATTTAGGTCCTTATTTTTTTGTATTATAAAGGAATTTTAGCATTTATTTTTAGCATATACAAGAAACGATAGGTAGCAATGGAGGTTCACAGCGTCTCTCGGCAGTTCTGTTGCCAGGCTCTTTAGCACAGTTAATGGAATGTTTAAACTGTTAGCTTAAAGTTTGCAGTGTCTGTATTTCTGTAAAAATATCAGCTAGAGTGCTAGCTCCCGCCTAAAGTATACAAGAGAAATGTCACACTGTTCACCCGATGGAGATAAAATCACATCACCTATCTGACCAAGTCAGAGTCACTTACTCTGTGGACAACCATTTGTTGCTCTTCATTTGATTTCATTGAATCACTGGCCAAAATTGCCTTTGTTGCAAGCTCATCGTAAGTTCAACAAAACCGATGATCGTATTCCAGGGTGTTATTTGCATATGAATATTGCTATTTATTTCTAGACTTACACTTTTAACTCATAAGCATAAAATAAAATAAATAAATTTCTATACAGATACAGAGTGCTACCTACCTATAATGTGCACCCTTATTTTTCCCTCACAAATTTGGGCAAAAAAAAGTGTGCATTATACAGGGTAAAATATGGTGCTTAAGGAGCTTGGAAGAGGTTTTAAAGCATAGTATGCCCTAAAAAATCACATGCATTCATTTTTTTTTCTCCTTTTAAAAATCCTCCTGAGATGACAGTAAAGGAATTAAAATTTTTTAAAGTCTACAAGGACAAAAGGAAAACAGATGCAGCATGTCCAGCTGCCAAATGGATGAACGTCAAAATCAATATTTGTCCAAAGTCAAGGCCAATACCAGATATAATCATCAGTAATTGCATTTCTGGGATATAATAATAAATCTGAAGTGCTATCAAATTTTAACCATTACTTGCACTTTGTTATGAAAAAATTTAGTAGTCAAGCATTAGAAGTTTGACACTATTTTGCATAAGCAAATTCTCAGCACTGACAGCTGTGAATGACGCCTGGCATCACGATTTTGCACATTGACAGCACTAAAGAATTTGCTGGTTTGCAAATGAGGTGGGTGCAGAGCAAGTTGTGCTGTCCCCGGAGTAAGCAACTCTGACTTTGTAAGGTAGGTGTCACTGACTTTATTACCATCTGGTCAACAGTGAAACATTTCCCTTCATGCACTTTAGGTGGAAGCTAGCAATCCAGCTGATATTTTTACAAAAACACAGGCACTGCAAGCTTTAAGCTAGCAGTTATTAATTGTGCTAAAGAGCCTGGCCACAGAGCTGCCGAGAAACACTCCCATGGAGCGTGTCCTCAGGTTGTGGAGAAACAGGAAAAAAAGCTTCCTGTATCTTGTAATTGTTCTTGTGTTTTTTATAATTCACTGTTACGTAACATTTCTCATATATGCTAATAATAAATGCTAAAATGCCTTTGTAATATAAAAAACAAGTACCTAAATATAAGCAAATGCAAATGCGAATTAAAAAATAGAAAAAAAAATCTTTTTTTCTTGAAAGTTTGGACGAAAATCATGGATGTGCACTATACACGGGAGCGTACTATGCATAGCAAATTATGGTGTATGATCATGATAATAGTTGACATATACATGTTCCAGAAGTCCTTCCACATGCTTTGCATATAGTATCTCTTGGAATGTTTCAGAAGAGGAACTTTCCCACTAATTCAGCTAATCAGTGGCAGAACCAGGATTCAAAACATTTTGCCTCTGGAGACTCTGTGTGTGTGTGTGTGTGTGTGTGTGTGTGTGTGTGTGTGTGTGTGTGTTTAAGGAAGTGTAGAGACAGGGCTGAAGGCAAGCAGGCAGGCAGGTAGGGAGAGAGAGGAAGAAGCAGCACCCGATTTTTAGCTGTTCATTTTGATCACTCTCTGCTCCTACTCCCTCGAGCCTGGGCTTCTGGGAAATATATGGACTACGATCAGTGGCCTTATCCACTAGGGCACCAGGAGTCTATGCTTTCAACCTTTAGGCTGTACTGCTCTTCCTGACTAGCTTTCCTTATTGCATTTTTCTGCAACAACTGTTGTAGGTACTACTTAACATTCCATTGCCTGGATAATAATATAACAAAACTCCTGTCATTGGACTTCTAGAGCATTTCTGTTTTTTCCTTATTGAACAACATTGAGCTACATCTAATTACAGCCTATCTCGGAGCCATCTGATGGTTTCCTTAAATTAAGGATGTGCACTTTAACTGTGACCACTTAAAACTGATAGAAAATGTGGCGCTCCCCACCATCCTGCTTTCAGGGCAGGCCCCACACAAACTGCAGCTCCGCCCTACTGTACTTTCCTCCACTGGTACCTACAAAGGTGTTGGATTTCCTGTCTTGAGGTTTCACAACCCGCCTTCAAATCCCCCACAGAGATCCTCCTTGCAGGGCTCACAACCAAACCATGCAGGCATAGATACACACAGGGTTGTTGGTCTCAGTTTGACAAACTTCTAATATAGCAGTAAAGGAAGCTGGGGTTAACCAAGTAATTAGAGATTCAAAGCCTCACATGAAAAATGGCTTCAAGCATTTCTTGAAGCTTTCCTGAGCCCCTCTCTTCTTCTATCTCTTTTGAATGACTTTCTACTTTCTGCTCTGGACTGACACTCTTTTCTTTTAGGCTGAACCTTAAGGAATTGCTGGTATGCAACCACCTTGACATACAAAAATGGAAATTTTACCTGGTTCAACCTAACAAGTGTGAGATGTTTACTTACCCATCAGAGAATGGAGCAACCATCTGTCATGTGGCGAAGCTGTTCAAAACCTGTGTAAACCCTCTGAGCCCTGTGTCAGCTGTGCAAGCTGCAGACTTTGTGTTCAGAGCATTCTGTGGGAGCAACCATGCAAGAACTTTAGGTATAGTTCTTGTCATATGGCCTCCAAGACTATTTCTCAGGCTCTCCCAGTGTTCTGTGAACTACCAAACGTACTTTAGTAAGACTCTCCCTGCTCTCACTAGCTAGAGAAGGTTCTAGGTTGACAGAGAAGCGTAGGTTGATATAAGGGAATACAGGTTCTTTTCAGGCCAGACCTAGACTTGATGCTCAAAATGCAATGCTTGGGGCCACCAGAATACTGGCTGGGGGTGCCTGCAGACTCTAGGAAGTCCTCTGCTCTGCAGCTAGAGCCCAGGCTGATGATATCATTACCTACAGTTCGATTGTTATCATTACTTTCTCTAACAGTCATAACTTTCTTTTTACGTCAGTTTCCACAATTTTCCCTTTTCTCACTGTTCTCCAGAAAATGTATGTAGACACACACAATACCCACACAAGTGTAACATAGAATATGTATATGGAATATGTCAGTGTTGTAGCATACGTGTCTGTCACCAGAGGTAAAGTGCATAGGCAAAGATATTTGTCTCTTCTGTTCACTGCTCCACCACAGCATTTAGAATGTCCGGGACACAATAGATTCCCAGTGACATCTGTGAAATGGTACATGCTCTGCCCTAAGGTGCATCTTCAGTTCCTCCAACAAAGAAAATGCACCTATGAAGACCAACGTGCTGTGCAGGCACTGGGTGGTACTGGAGATGTCAAGGCACAACTCTGCCAATGAGAAATTAAGAATGGTTTTCTTATTCCAGATACATTGCTAATGACCCTCAGAATACATTTTATCACCTCTGCGAGCCCACTGAGAGCTTCTCTTTAATGAAGATATAGATGGTACAGGTAGGTTTTTAACCCGGAAGTGATGCTTTTACTCTTTCATTTCTTGCCTCTTTTGATCGCAGTTTCAAGGTAAAGAAGAGTGAGGTGGCAACAACTCAGACTGTAGACTCAAGTATCTGCCCACGTCTTTTGCCCAGGCTGGTGCCTGACTCAGCGGTTGTGAGCAAACTTT
Organism: Solenodon paradoxus; assembly: GCA_004363575.1. NCBI lineage: Eukaryota > Metazoa > Chordata > Mammalia > Eulipotyphla > Solenodontidae > Solenodon > Solenodon paradoxus. Next base: position 69,484 of record RJWH01004879.1, on the reverse strand, counting down.
GAGCACAACAAGGCAATATCAGGGTTGCAGATAAATCCTACGATTTCCCAGTGAAATGTCTTCAGACTTAGAACTGCGCCCATACTCCATTCCCCGCCACCCTGTCAGCTAAACTTGCAGTCATCTAGTCTTCTCCAATCCCACCGATTTTCACCACACCAACACAGGCTCCATCTGCAGCTCTTTCTCCTGATCATTCCCTCTTCTAAGAATATTCTCTCCACTGATCTTGTTCTCATTGGTGCCTTTTTAATCACTGAAACACAATTTAAGTGTCACCTCCTCAAAAAGGCTTCCCTTGGCTACCAGAACAAAGGAAGCCCTTCCATTCGTGTTTTCATATTATCTTGTTCTGTACGTGTCACTATAGAATGCTTCCATATCTGACATTTTTCTTATGTTTAGCATTCTTCTCCACTTTTCTTTCCCTCCCTCCTCTTCCTTTTCTTTTCCTCCCTTCCTCTTCTCTCTCTTTTTTGTCTGCCTTCTCTACTAGATTCTTAATGCCATGGAAGCAGAAGCTTAACCATCTCACTCAGCCAAGTATTCCCAGTAACTGAACCAATACTTCACATACAACAGAAACACAATACACATTTGCTTAAAGAATACATTAATCCAAATATTTAAAAGCTTAGGCTGATATCACTCCCTTCCAGAGTAAATTAAATGCCATGTGTTGAGCAATTTTGGCAGAATTTTTCAGTTGTAGAGAGAATATGCATAATGTGAAAACTGAGTTTCCTGTGAAAAACATCTGTTGCTGTTTCGATCTGGGATATCACTAGCTAAAGGAATGTGAAAAACAGGAAGTAGTCCAATGAGATAACAGCTAAAATTCAACAGAATGTATGATCAAGAAGAAAGTCAGTATTACATAGTCCAGAGCACATAGTCCTTGCTAATGTGAATGTTAGAAAAGTTCAAAATCTTTCATGCACAGTTCAGGGAACAATCATCCAAATAAATGTGCTTCCCTTACTAGATGTCAATATGTACATTACCTCACTAACTCTCTTGGAAACCCTACAAGGAGAGTCTATTATTATCCTTATTTTTCTGATGAAGAAATAAAGCTAAGTGAAATAAAGCAATTTCCCCAAAGATACAGACACATGACATTCAAAGCAAGTAAGAATTTTTCATTGGGCTCAGAAGTGAGCAACAATAATAATGTGTGTGAAATAAGAGCCTAGGGGGACATTTGCTGTTATTGTTCAACAGCAAAATCCAGAAAATAATCTTATTTCCAGTCCATTAAAGACCAGAAGACGGTGACTGTTTCCAGCTCTGGTGTCACCATCCACTGACTGTGACAGTAAATAATCACTCAAGACTACAGATGAAAAAGACTACAGACAATTGGAAGAGTCTATTTGGCTCAAGATATTTTTCAGCAAAATGGTCAGAACAGAATAGGGCATATTCCTGGTTGATTTTTAAAAGACCAGCCTAATCAAATTGACAGTAGCCAAGAGAGAAAAAGAGTGAGATGTTTACTTAATAATGTAAAAAGCATTTAGTGATTAACTGGCAGAAAAAAAAAAGTAATCCATAGAGGAAATTTTCCATCTTCCAGGCACCAGGGCATGGAGTGACTGTGACCCTAACAAAGGCAAAGTTTCAGAGACCCTTGCTTACCTAGGCCTATTTCAAAGCTCTGAACCTAATTTCTTAAGTTCTTTATATTGTATCTTAAAGAAATCTCCAAAATTATATATGCTTTGGGCCCCACAAATTCTGGTCAGTTCATGAATGTCTTACTTGGGAAGAAAAAGAAAAACGAATTATCTCTGAGGAAGTAACAGAAAATTAGCCCTTCTGAGGAAATGTGCTTTCTTTGTCCCACATCTGCTTAGCTGCCTGTCTCCTTAGAGCCGGGCTGGCTTGTGGGGTTAGTTGGTGTGTTTGTTTAGCGTAGCATAAAAATGAGAATTTATAAACCTTTTTAGTCATGTAATGTGTTTTAGAGGCTAACTGGTGAGATTATTAAAATGGGTTTCACATGAAAAATAATCCAGTCTTTGTTTTTTGACTTGGCAATAAATAATACAAAAGACTTCGAAGGAACACTATCGTATTATAAAAGTTATTCTAGCTGAGCTCACTTTGCATAAGAATTTTACCTAAATATTACCTAATGTTCAAACCTAGTTATAGAAGCAATGGGTAGAGCACATTCTTACTGTAATTATTCCTCAAAGTAATATATACAACATTATGTTGGGTAGATAACAAATGGTAAGAAACAGTTGCCATTTAATCCAGTTGGTAGAACCAGCCCAAGAAGTGGTGTATCCAGAGGGTCAGTTAAAATAATAAACATTAATAACTTTAAAGTTTATATTTTATGAAAACTTCTACGAAAGTAGAGTGTCATCAGAAGGTTATTCCCGGAACAGGGAGATTTGTTTTCCTTCTGACAAACCTAAATTGGGGATCTTAAGATCTTAGATTATTTTATAATTTTTTTTAATCTTAGATTATTTTTGTGGGGGTTTAAGAAAGAAATAAAAAGTAAAAACGTACAGCTCCTTATCTGTTTTCCCATTTTCTGTTAAAACTTGACTGCTCTGTGTAGGTGGATGGGAGTGGTTTATTTGAAACATGATTTTTTATCCCAGATCCCAGTAAAAAACTGACTTATCTCCATCTAATCACGATCTATCTAGCACACTGCTCCCAACCTTTCACTTCTCTACCCAACAACCCCTCCCCTACAACCACACAGAGTCTGTGGTTTTATGTCTTCTGACCAAAATAGGGTCCTAATTGGGGCCATGGAAAGAGAGAGAACTACATAAAAAATGCTATCACCAGGACTATCACCAACCAAAGCTGATGCTTCTCATGGCTCCACCATCCTAAGAAGAAAGGCACCCCTAAAGGTAGAATTGGAGACTATTATCCCACATGATAATGTACAAAAACCCTTTAAAATATTAACAAGGAAAATTTAGCAATATATGAAAGTATTTTACACATGACCAAGTGGAGTTTCTTCCAGGGGTGCAAGCTAATCCATTATATGAAAACCAATCAATGAAATCCATCATATTCAGAGATTAAGTAGAAAAAAGCCACGAGATGATACCACTTGAGGAAGAAAAATCATTTGGCATTCCAAAATCATTTGCCTATTTGTGGTATTAAAAAAAAAAAAACTTTCAGAAGAAATAGGAATAGAGAACTTCCTTGATTTAATAAAAGACATCTGCAAAAAAACTTACAACTAATATTAGACTTAATAGTGAAAGACTGGGCTTTGTTTTCCCCCAATGAATAGGAACTAGGCAAGAATGCCCATTCTTACAACTCTTGTTCAATACAATGCTAAGATTTCTATGTAGCTCATTAGACAAGAAAAGGAAATCAAATGCATACAGAACAAAGAAGATGAAATATAACTGTCTCTATTTGCAGGTGACATATGCAGACAATCACAAGGAACCTACTAAAACATCTTCATAGAACAAGTAAGTGAGTTTAGAAAAGTTATAGAATACATGAATAATATTAAAATTAAATTATATTACAAAGACCAGCAGTGAACATATAGACACCAACATTTATAACCATTCAATAAAAAAATACTTAGGTACAACTCTAACAAAACATGTACAAGATTTGTATGCTGAAAGTTACACAATGCTGAGGAAAGGAATCAAAGAAGATCTAAATAAATAAGATCATCAAAATCTCATAAAATATTTTTACAGATACAGGCAAGATTATTTTAAAATTTATATGGACAGGAAAATCACTAGACTAAGTAAAACAATTTTGAAAAAGATGAAAAGAGTGGGAGAAATAAGTTTAAATTTGAGGACTTTCTATATAGGCACAATAATCAAGACTCTGGGATTAGTAGAGGGATAGACACATGTATCAACAGAACAGAATAGAAGGTTAAGGGGTTACGTGATCCAGAGAAAGAAGGATAGGAGAGAGAAATGCATTAAAAAATACCACAACCAGCACTATCTTCACTAATCATTCTTATGTCCTAACCTCTCCTCCCACTCTGGGCAGAATAATGTTCCCAAAGGTAGAATCAACATTGAGGAATTCATCTAGTGCTGGGTGACATGTCTTGGCTGACACCCTGGCTACCTCCAATATTTCTCACTACCCTGCCAATCTGCTTCCCTTTCCACTGCCTACATGTGTTTCTTACCTTTGACGCTGGTTTTCCTACTCTCTGTCCCACAAAAGTCTCACTGTTTCTCTCCTCTCTTTGGAGATCAGATAGCCTTTTTGAGATTTGTTAAGGATTGCATTTCCTTTTTGTTTTAATAGCAAAGGAATGTAGTCTGAGATAAAACAACAATGACAGTATTGTTTCCTCCATACCTAAGTTGATTCTCTTTAATTTAAACCAGGTAGAGAAACACAAAGGGCTACACATTTGATTCTCCAGTCACTGCCAGCTCTGGTTATATATGATGATCCCCAGAAGAGTTGAGACTTTTTAGTAAACACCAAAGACTGACCCTATTCCACATTTATTGTCACAAAACTCAGGGCTGGGACCCAAACATGAGTATCTTTATAAAGCTACAAAGATTATTCTGATGCTCAGGCACTACAAAAAGCATGGAAAGAAAATTCGTCTCTGATTTAGAAGAAAAGCAAATCTTGTGTAAATTAAACTGAGATCAACAGGTCTTTGAGTTGGCAGGACTGTGAGGCAGATTATCTAGAAAGAGTGGATTGAACTGACTGTATGAGGTGCTGATCTTTATGAGAAATACAACATCCGTTGAATAAACTAAGAACAAAGGCACAAGTTTATTGTATTACCAGGGAAATATAAATGAGTCCCATTTTAGTAGGAGCTGACTACTAAAATAAACATCTCTAAACATTCTGTAAAATAAACATCAGTAAAAATTTAAAGAATACTGATTTGAGTATTGACTATTGTATTAGTCTACTCAGCCTGCTGTCACAAAGTACATAGGCTAAATGACTTAAACAGCAGAAATTCATTGTCTTAAGTTTTGGAAGCTAGATTCAAAATCCAAGGGTGAGCAGGTTTGGTTCCTTCTGAGGTCTGTAAGGGAAAAATCTGTTCCAGACCTTACTCCTAACTTTTGGCGGCCTCAGATATCCCTTGGCCATCAACCTGGATCTCTTTACGTGACTTTGTCCTTGTGTTCTTGCCACCTCTGTGTTGAAATGTATTCTTTTTATAAGGATACCAGACATATTGTATTAGGGCCCCATCCTACTCCATATCACTTCATCTTAATTAATTATATCTGCAATAACCCTATTTACAAATAAGGTCACATTCTGGCTTTATTGTAGAGTGGGGGCAGTTAGAACTTCAACGTACACATTTTGTGAGGAAACAATTCAATCCATAACAGTTTCCATGATTTGGGCCAGTACTGGGGTGCCCAGATGGATTGATATGGCTTTGAGATGAGGATAGGAACTTGGCATTTCAGAGACAGATGATAGGACATGGTTAAGAGGGTAGGATGGATGCTGACTGAGGGATCCTGAAGAGAATCGAGAAACCCAGAAGAGGCATCTTGTGAGGGAATTGTCCAAGAAGGGTGGGGTGAGGTGGATGTATGAGATTTTACCTTCTCCTCATTCATTTCCCTCTATGCTGCCAGTACTGGCCAGGATGCAAGTGAGAATATGTTCTGCCACAGAAGTAGCTGCAGACACAATGGAATAAAAAGAAAAGAGAGGCAGACAATTCCTTCTTCTACTTCCAACAAGCAGACAACAGTGGAAGAGAGCAACTGCTCCCAAGAACAAGTCATCTCAAAGTGAAGGCAGGAAATTCCCTGAATTTTGCCTTTAATAGTATATTTGGATGATTAATTTGTAAAAAGATAATGAGGTTTTAAAGTACTAATAAAATACTAAGAAACCCAATTGTTTTTAAAGAATTTTAACATAGTAAATTTACTAGTATAAGAAGAAAATCAATAAATCCACTTTCTTTAGACATTTTTGGGGTCTGGTTGAAAAGTGCCTATTGAATATTATAGATTTCCTTGGTTTACCTAAGAAAGGGGATATTTTTTAGAGTAGTTATTTCCTTTGTATCAAACTAGTACATTGGTTTTCTGAAAAACTCAAATAACTGTCATGTTATCACTTCTTGCTTTATCAGACATAAGATAGAAAATGGTATTATTAAGTTTTATAGACCCTCAGAAGGGCAAGCTGCCTGCCTAATTCACGCAGTTCATGGAAGAGCCTTTTTGGTGTGTTGTGTTACTTAAATGGAATTTTTATTTCTTGCTCTGTTTATATAAGAGAATGGAAGATTCTGACAGCTTAAAATTCTGACTTTGTTTTCTTAATCAAATTCTAGGTCTTTGCTTCCTTAAGTAAATCAAGACATAGTATAAACGTAATCGTGAAACAGATATCATTATATAATGGACTGAATCAAAAGTAAGCAATAAAGGAAGAAACTAAATTATTAGGAAGTTCATAAAGTATAACTTGTGCCCGGCTGTTTTCCCACGTTCTGGCCTCTTTTCTGTACTTCCAGGTTATTGTGCCAGCTTGGTTCACTTCACTCTAATGGACTCAACACCAAGTGTTTATATGAGGGATACTCAAGATGCTCACCAGCCTAATTCTGAATTTATGTTTCCACAACAGAAAGAACCCAGCTGTACAAGATATTTCCTTTTATAAACATGTATTTGATCTACTATTTCTTTCATTAAGCTTTGTGTCTTTGCACATCTCATAAGTTTCATGTATTATAAGAAACAATTAACCCTTAAAAAAAAAAAAAAGACTGCTGTCTTCCTTTAAAAAGTTTCAATGATTAATTTAGGACATTTTCTGTGATTTTTTTACTTAACTTTGGTAAGTACCCAAATTTCTTGCAACTAAACTTTTTAGGGTAAAAGTCACTTTTATATTTAAAAAAAGATTATTTACAAGTTTCTCTGAAGCAGACTCTTTGCTCAGGGGTCCTTGTCTAGGGAAGTGTTTTTCCTTTGAAAATTCATTGTATGATAATCTGAATACTTGAATTTAGTTAGTCCCAAGAACCCTTCTTCAGTGGTAAATTAATTCAAATCTGGATTTTGCAATCATGTTTTAAAATTTCCTCATATTCTCTTTATTAGGAAGTTTCCAACATTAAGATGAGTTTCATCTTCTTTGAGGTAACCTCTCTACATAAGGACTTTTTTTGGCAGAGAATTTGTGGTTTCAAAGTGTTAAAATTGGTTCAAAATCCTGTTTCAATTTCTGTGTCAAAAGTCAGAGTAGAAGAAATCTTTAATGTAATGTGTAATGTCTAGACTGATGAAACAAATTGAATGTTGAGTCAGTAAGCATTAAACTTACTGAAGTTTTGAAGTTATACCTCTCTCACTTCGAAGGAATATCGCATTTTTAAGTGAAAATGTCTACTGTAAAATCTGAGATGTAATTTAGATCAAAGATAAGTCTGCACACACACTTATTTCCATTAAATGTGTTTGGGGTTTTGAATGATAACCCAAAGTTACCATTTCTTTGGGTATTAAGAAGATTTTGCTTCTTGTACTTTGCTTGCTCAACATCGAATTCTTGACCAAGATAAGATTTCTATTCCCACTTGAAAACTTTACAGGGAATCAAGATTTAAAAAATCTCCAACCTAGATCTTGCTATCAAGAAAACTAGGGAAGCTAGCCACAGTAGCTCACAAAGGAAATATTTTCCTGGAGACAATAGAATACATTTCTCAAAACATTAAATAATCATTTAGTGAGCTGATATTATGAGCTGAGCCCTGCACTAAGTGGTTGTGTAAGTTTCTAACTTTCTTTTTCTTGTTTCAGCAATGACTCATTTGGTACTATGAAATTATCTATAATTTGTAAGCTTTCCATGTATTCTGTGATTTTTGCTGGTATCTGATATCCTTCCAAGTGCCCAAATGTACATTTTAAGTGAGTACTTTCTCTTTATGATTGATTCTATTCAGCAACATTTAAGACCAATAAGCTAGCCAAATCAAATTTTTCCCTTACTTGAAAATAGGAAAAGAAATCATGTCCCATCACTGCCCACTGAAAAGAGCTAGAAGCAATGGTCAATTCATAAAGTGAGAACTAAAATTATCAATATCCATAGAAGGAACCAGGATCTTCGGTTAAATAAATGGCAGATTCCATTCTCAGGCAGGAAATGTTTGGTATGAAACTAGAATATCTTGTTACATCAGAAAGAAAGCGAATAGTCAAAGAATGTTAGAGACAAATGGAAAATTTCCTGTTGACTAAAGATAGGACAAAGGAAACATCAAAAATTATGCAAGTTTGAAATGTGTCATCTTAGAACTCATGAGTCCATATGATATATTTTTTAAAATTCAATGGTCATCTTTGGAGGTAGCTAGAATACCAGTTTGTTAATTTGAAAAATGATGAGTAAAAGAGTATACGTAGGTATTTATTGTCTTTCCTAATGACTGAATTTCAGCTAATAGAAGCTAATGCAATAATATAATTAAATATCATTCACTTATAACTCCTAATGAAGTGAATAATCAGTACTCAAGTGAATTAGATGAAAAACATCATAGTGAATGAATTAGTCTAACAATACCTAAACCTATAAATCAATCGTAATATCACACACAGAGAGACAAGCTGGCACAATTGTTTCTGGATGCAATGCAATTGGAAGTGCATACAATATTTATGAATGTAAACCATAAATCCAGAATATGGGCAATTTTAGAAGACAAAGGGCCTGCAGTGGGGAACTGCCATCGATTAAAAGAAATTTTTTAAAACTTAATATAATAGGCTATTAAAAATGAAGAATCTGTCTAATATATTTATTTTTAGGGAAAGTAGCATTGTGGTTATAGTAAAGAAAAGGGAGCCCTTGTCTCAACAGAGGTGCATACTGATGTGTTAATGGAAGAAATGATAGAAAATCTGAGCATTGCCTAAAATAATCTATTAGGGTCTGGAGAATGTGGAATCCATTGTTCTATAATATGGGGGTTTATTATATGTTTTCTCCCCTTTTAAAATATATTGGCATATTTTTATAACAAAAATGCTTATGATGAACAAAACACAGATCTGTTCACTCATTGTTTTGACAAGTTCTTTTGACAAATGTTTAAATTCTAAACCAGGTGCTAAGCATACCCACAGGATAAAGATTCTTGGTTTGTTCCCTTCTCTTATGTAACAATGTTTACTTTTGGTAGAAGAAGAATATTGCTAAGTAAGGTGATACAAACATATAAAAAAGAAGTGCTTGAGGGACATCGACTAAGCACATAATTATAACTGGGGAATGGCTTACGTGAAGTGGAAAGGATTTCATAAGAGAGATAACATTTGAATTGGACCTCAAGAGAGCAGTAGTGTTTATAGTCAAATCTTATGTTCAGACAGTTGAGGGGCCATTCCTAGGTGTTTCCTTCTATATCTCTCTTATTTACCAAGATAAATGAATTCACTATTTTTAGTGTTAAGGTCTATGACTTCGACAAATCCATAACTTTATATATAACCACCATGACAATCAAGATACAGATACACCTCAAAAGGGGAGACACCCCATACTACCTCATATTAGTCAATCCCACCTCAACATTTTATCACTGGCTAGCACCATCACAATTTTGCTTTTCCAATAATGTCTTACAAATAGAATCATACAATAGGTAGCCTTCTTGAGCCTGACATTTTACTTAGCACAGCGATTTATTCTCTTTGTTGAGAATACAATAGTTCATTACTTTTCATTGCTGAATAATATTCCATTCTATGGATGTACTATTATTTGTTCATTCCTCAACTGATGACCAATTAGGTTGAATTAAGTTACTATAAACATTCACTTAACAGGCTTTTGAGTGGATATAGGTTTTCATTTCACATGGGTAAATATCTAAAAGTGGAATTGCTAGAAAGTATTTGAAGCATATGTTTAAATTTAAACAAAACTATACCAAACTATTTTCCAAAGTGGCTGTACTGTTTTGCATTCTAGAGCAAGAGTTGCTCTGCATCTTTGCGGGCACTTAACCTAGCAGTTCTGTCTTGTTTTGTTTACTACAGTCATTCTGATAGTGAGGAAGGGGTGTCTCTTTATGGTTTTCATTTATGTGGCTCTAATGATGAATGCTGTGGCTCCATCATCCACATTTGATATTATCACTATTTTTCTCTCAGTAGTTCCCTTTCTAAAGTTTATGCTGACTAGTCCACAAACCTCCAACTCTGCTCCATTCCCATCTACTCACCTCTTTCTCTAAGAACACAGAAGTAGTCAAGTATGAAATCCTTAACTTCCCTCCCTTATGCTTCTAAACTTAAAAAAAAAAAATGTATCCCGAAATCTCCTTTTATAGAGAGAGCAATATCTTTCCCACTCAAGGCCAGTCTGTCTTCTTGTGTGCCTGGACCCTTCCCAGCTACCATCCCTAGGGATATCAACCCTGACAACTTACCCTTTTCTTTGTTATCAGTCTCTCTGTTCTCTGCTGACTTCTTCCTTAGGACCTACATCCCCTCTGGGCTAGAACTTTTTTCCCTTTATATCAGTGATTCCCAAACTTTTGCATACACCACAATTACCTGGAGAACTAAACTTACAACACAGATTATTGGGTCATACCCCTAGACTATGTGATTTAATAGGTCTGGGTGGGATCAGGAATTGCATCTCTAAGAAATGAATCAAAGGTTTTCTGGCTGTCCCTTTTATCTCTAAGAAAAAGTTAGCGGCAGCTCTCTGCCTGGAAAGAAAAGATAGACACATGACTTGGCCTGTAACACGGTTAAACTCTGGATGATACAAAGTGAGAGGATTTCTGACATTTTTTTTCCTCCCACGACAAAATCCAGTCAGAACTCCATCAGTTCAAGAGAGGCTGACTCAGTGGACAGACTTTCTATAAAGTACCTTAAATCAGGAAAAAAGCAACACATCTTCCAGACATTTCCCAAGCATTGGGTTTTTTCTCCAGTATAAAATATGTATACTTTGTCTCCTGGAAAACATACTCACAGATCTGAGTGTGGTTTACATAAATTAAAACAAACAAGCCAACCAACCAACTATTTACATCTAGGTCACTGCCTTTACTGATGATATTTGTAGCTTGTAAATGCCATATATGTATATTTATATGTTTCTATGGGAAAAACATCATGCATTGCTTCAATAATTAGTTTAGATATGGTAAGGCCCGTTCCTGGAAATAGTGGGTTCTTTTTATTGACATCAGTGGAAAATAAACATCAGCTGCATCTCCATTGAATCATCAATTCGGATGATGCTGAGAGATTTCTGAGATTTGGGATTAGTTCATGTAATTGCCTTGATCCTTTGGGGACTGTAAATGAAAGAATATTTACACACATTTTCAAGTCTATATTTAGTAAAAGATAAAAAACTAATGTCATCACTCAGAAACTAGCAAAGTTCCAGTTACTGAAACCACAGGCCTTACTGAGGTTGCTTTGAGGTTGAGTCCCAGATGGAAGGGCATCTAGAATGCCACCTGAAGGCAGATCATGACTTGGTTGAAATTTGATTGAAAGCCAGCCTGGCAAGGGTAAGAGAATGACACATAAGAGCAGTGCTTATAGATCAAGATGGGGGAAATAGGATTAATTAAGACAGTTGGCATTAATCAAGGCTAAATCATTAGCGAGTCTTTGAGTCAGAAGAGAATGGAGAATTCTATAATTAAACCTCTCCTTGAATCAGAAAGTTTGCCTTCCAGATTCCTAAAAGATGGCTATCAAACTTTGTGATCAGCCTTCTGAGAATCTCGTGGCTCTCTCTCTTATTTTCCACAAAACTATTTTATATTTCATTGTTCTTCTAAAATTTCACTCCCCATTTCTTTTTAGCAGGTGAACTCGTCTTCCATTCTATACCATTAAATTGGTTGTGCCCCAAGTCCCTGAGCCCCAACAATCAAATTGATGCATCTGTGGCTCTTTTACCCCTCTATCAATCTGGAAGAGACATTTGCTTCTATAAAGCTAGTTTTTTCACCTGTGTTATGTTTCCGTTCTTCCCTGCCTCCTAGGGTGCCTTCCTGCAGATATCAAAGCCTTGTTTCTGTGTCTTTAAACATGTATTCCCTGCTGTGTTTCCATCAGCATTAAATATGTGACTTGCCTTTCTCATTTTAAGAAGAAAACAAAATTTGACCTACTTTCTACTCTATCACCTGCTCTTTCTCTTCACATTCAAGCTTCCAGAAAGTTTCATCTGCTGCTGTCTTCCCTTCCTCAAATCGCTTTCATTCTTTAATCCACTGTCCTCTCACTCCCAACATCCCCTCCTAGGCCCTATTCACTCCCACAGGTTCCTCTGGCAAACAATTTACACAGGCTTTTCTTGTCCAGTCAGGGAGACTTTTTTTTTTAAAGGAAAGGTGCAAACAGGAAAGAAGGTAGTCAGGCAGGCAGGCAGGAAGAGAGTAGGAAGAAGCATTTTTTTTTTTTTTTTTTTTTTTTTAATTTAGTTGTACATCTTGGTTATTCTTCATGGCCGGGAACGAGGACCCAGGTCCTTGGGATGTATGTGGACTGGAGGCAGTTGACCAAACCACTGCTCCACCAGGGCACATCAGGAGACATGTTTTAACCCTTTCCTTATTTGGTCTTCCTGCAGCCTTTGTCATTGCTGAATAATCCCTCCTTTTTGAAACTTGTTTCTCCCTGGCATGATTCAATTCTCCTCTGATTTCTCCCTTGTTACTATTGTGCTCAATAACTATTTCGATGCTATTCATGAGAGTATTATAAATTTGAACATTTACTCCTGTGGCTCAAAACCAAGATCATGACCTTGTAGATAAAAACATTCCTAGGACATTCCTGGGACCCCTCTCCCTGGTCCAGAAGAAATTTGCAGAGGTGGAAATCAAAACAAAATTGACCTAATTCTGTGAAGGAAGCTATAAGAAAATCTTGATTTGAATAAACAAGCACTTCTCATCCCATCTGCCAGAGACAAGTTACAAAAGAGACGTCTCCCTGAGTACTCCCTAAGGCTCCTGTAACATTAGCATTTTTTAATGACCCTGTTCTCCCCCCGCCCCCCTTTAAAGGAAAGGAGCAGGCAGATAAAAAGAGGAGGAAGCAGAACCCTATTTATTTTATTTAGTTGTTCATCATTGGTTTCCTAGGCCTGGGTTTTGAACCTGAGACCCCAGGATGCATGCAGACTGCACCTTGTTTAAACCATTAGGGCCACCAAGGCATGCCTGTACCTGTCTCGTATGGTCTCCTGATAATATTCAAAGCCAAAAGGCCTGAGCACAAATCTCTTTTGTAACTTTTGTCATAGAGGTACAAATCAGACTACTTCTTATAGCAAGCCCAGCAGGACCTAATATTGGGCTGTCTACAGTCATTCATCTGACTATTCCTGGGTTTGAATCCCTAGATCAACTAACTAACAAACTCTATTAAAATGTGTTCTTTGGGGGTATTTTACTCCAGTTACCAACAACAAGATTTTCCGTTGTAGGACGAAAATGGGTGTAAAGGGAACTGAGACAACACTTAGTCAACTTCCTTCCAGCAAATTCCATTTTATGGATTAGGAAATGGAAGCACCAGGAGATTAACTGAATTACCCAAGTACATATACATAGTATCCACCTCCTAGCTCCTATGAGCACTTACTTTTCCATGATTTATTAAGGATTTATCATTCATTTATTAAGGTATTATAGTGGTATTGTAACTACATTCAAAAGCTTAGTTTTAGAAATCAAGACTGAAATATTTGTGGATGACTGCTAATATATGCTTCAAAATAAACCAGGACTGGGGCAAATGAATGAGCAAGTATAAAGCAAACAATTGACTATAAAGTGCTAATTATTTGAGTGATAAGTGCCTAAGAGCTCATTTTACTTTTCTGTCATCTTTTGTATATGTTTGAAATTTTTTATCATAAAAAATGTCAAAAAACCTATAGTGGATGCTTGTTTGTGACTATCACAGACTAACTGGTAGTTGTAGGAAAACAAATATATAACTGGACAAAAATACATGGAATGACTGTTTTCAAATGCTGGAGAATAGGCAGTTCAGGATTGTCATCCTGACACAAGGGAAACAAATGAAATGAGTCCCACAATCATCCTGATTTCCTAACAGGAGATAGCATCACTGAGCACTCTGTAAGGAAGGAGAACTCACACGCAGAGACTGGCAGTCTTTGAGAGCTGCGAAGACATAGAATTCAAGATTGTTGAGATGAATGGAATGGAGGAGTTTCACAGGAAGACAGTAGAAATCTGCATAAAGGTTTCCTGTGTCTTTTATTGAATTCTGTGTTGTGGGTGCACAGGAGATCCCCATGTTTGAATAAAAAATCATTACAGCATTCCTGGAGTTCACACAGTGCAGGACACATTGGAGTTCTACGCAGAGAGGGGAGACCTCATTGGCCCCTTACTCAGTCACCATTCAAGAAAGGTCACATCTTAAGAATAATGGCGTTTCCAACTCTAAAGTCAAGACTAGCTCTGCCATAACCAGATTTAAAAACAAAATTCAAACCTAAATATGTCAATCCGTAAGTGAATTAACCGCCCCAGGAAAAATTCAACACCATGTAAATGAAAGCAACGCAATTGAGATACTTGATGTTCTTTACACAATAGAGTATAAACTGAAAGTTGCTAGATAGGGAAGCAAGAGAACATGGCTTAAAAGAAGGAGTAAAATCAGACAATATGAACACACACAAAGAAACAACAAAGAAGATGAAATTATCAAATAATTTAAAGTATTTAAAAGTATTTAAAAACTACTTTTGTAAACATGCTCAAGAATTTAAAAGAAAATTTAAAATGAGAGGAGAATTGAAGCAATCTCAATAAAGGAATGGAAACTAAAAAAAAAAAAAAAAAAAGAGTAACCAAATGGAAATTATTCAACTATGACAACTATAATATTTGAAATTAAAATTTTACTGGTTAACTAACAGCAATGATGTGTGCTAAATATAGAGGTAAAGATCAGTGAACTTCTGGCAATACAAGTTATCCAAACTGCAACATAAAGGGAAAAAATTATACATAAAAAATGAACAAGGCAGAAACTTTCACGGACTGTTAGGAATACAAATGGAATAGTCACTTTGGAAAATAGCTTGGAGGTTTCTTATAAAACTAAACATACTCTTACCATGTATCCGAGCAATTTTGCTCCTTGATTTTTACCCACATGAGCTGACAAACATGTCCACACATAACTGCTAATAGCAGCTTTATTTATAATTGCCAGAATTGAGAAGCAACTAAGATATCCTTCATTAAGTAGGTGAGTGGACACATAAATTGTGGTGCATCTAGACAATGGAATGTTAATTGGTGATGAAAAGAAATGAGCCATAAAACCATAAAAAGACATGGATTTAAAAAAAAATTTTTAAGGAAAGGTGTATAGGTAGGCAGACAGGAAGAGTGAGAAGGAAGAAGCATTTTCATTTCTATTTAGTTGTCTTTACACTGCTGTTTTGCCTCAGATCCAGGACTTGATCACAGAGGTATGTGGCCTTCATCTTTCAGAAGTGACTGATCTGATCACTACTCCACCAGGACGTGCAAGACATGGAATCATTTTAAAGTCTTGTTATTAAATAAAAGAAGTGGATTTGAAAAGATGTCTACTATATAATACCAACCAGCTGACATTCTGGGAAAGGAAAACTACAAAGATAATAAAAAGATCAGTAGTTGTCAGGAATTCATGGAGAAGAAGGATGAATATGCAGAGCACAGAGGATTTTTAAGGCAGTGAAATTAATCTTATGAAACTAAAGTGATGGCTACATGTGGTATATTTGTCAAAATCTATAGAATGTACAACAAAAAGATTATACCCTTATGAAAACTATGGACTTTATAATAATGCCTTGATATTGGCTAACTATAACAAATGTACCTCATTATACAAATTTGTAAATAATACTTGAGGGCATCTGCAGGGAAAGAAGGAGTACCTAGGAATTTTCTGTACTTTCCATATGCGTTTTGTATTAACCTAAAGCTGCTTGAAAACTGTTAGTTTAAAAAAATGAAGACGTATTCAATGATATTTGGGGGCAATATTGAGTGATAGATACAGCAGAAGTATGAGATTCTAGGATAGAGCAAGGAAGAAAAAACATTAGGAGAATTTTTTTTTTTTCAAATTTGATGGAAACTATGAACATACAGGTTTAAGAAGTTACAAAACTACCAAGAAGGAGAATCACAAAGAATACCACTCCAAGACAAATTGTAATTTACATTGCTAAAAAACAAAGATAAGAGAAATTCTTTAAAATCAGCCAAAGAGAAAACCATATTACATAGAGGGGAACTATGATAAGAATAATGACTGAGAATATAAATCAGGAAACAACAGAATGACATTTTAAATTTTCTAGAGAAGCAGGGGAGTAGAATCGGTTAAACTGGATCAACATTTAACTGAATATCCAGCAAACATATCCTTCAAAACTAAAGGTGAAATAAAGACATTTTAAAATTAATTTTACTATTGCTTTTGCTTACAATGCTATATTTATTTTAGAATATTGAAACTGCATATCGGTCTATGAGCATTTCACACTGCACTCACTACCAGAGTTGTAATGTGTGAAGACATTTCTTAACAGCAGAATTGCACTGCAAGAAATGTTAAGGGAAGTTTAGGATTAAAGAAAATGGTACCAGATGGAAACACAGATTTATACAAAGGAATAAAGAGTACCATACATGGTAATACATATCATGAAACATCTATTATCAATCCTGAAAACATAATACATAGCTGAAAAAAATCCAAATAATGCTTTAGTGAGTCAGGAGGTCCACGATCACTATAGCTTTTCTAACTTTGTGCTTTTTAAAAGAAAATTACAGCATTCATTAGAGTGCAGCAAACTAAACTCATCATGAAATATTAATACCCGATGACTTTTAAATAATATAACACCTATTAGCCCATGCTACTTTTTTGCTGTTTTCATTGGTTGACTTTTTAGAGTCTTACCTTTAAAAATGGAGAAGTATAATACATCATGCTAGCACTTAAATAATAGTTTATTAGCAATTTCTTCTCTTTTTATAATCTTCATTTTTCAATTTACCTACTACATCAGTTTTCCCTGCCTAGTCAACTTGCTGACTTTACTCTTTCTCACATGTACTTTTGAACCAATTACTAAAAGGGGAATGGAAGAATAGTATTAAAAGAAAATCTGAAAGGGAGGATCATATATATTTTACCTAAGTCTTTTTCTGCACTTTGGGTTATAGGAAAATATACATATTTTATTTTAATAATCCTGTACAGTTAATTTTGTATACACTTTTTTTTTTTACTTGATACCATACTGTGAGAAGTTTCTACTTTTGATGCACCCTGGTGAGCATCGGTTAGGTCAATTGCCTCCAAAGTTGCAAATCACATACCTAGGGTTTGGGATCAGGGGTGGGGAATGCAACCAGTGTGAGCAACTAAATAAAAACAAAATCCTCTCTCTTCCTGTCTACCTGCCTGCTCACCTACATTCCTGCCTGCACCTTTCCTTAAAAAAAAGTTTCTACTTTTATAGATCTGTACAATGTTCTATACTGAAGCATTTATTATTTTATTCATTCTGTTGCTTGTGATTAAGAAATGTAATTCAACTTGGACATGTTGTTTGAAATGGAGGTGATTTTAATGATCAGTTTGTATTTATATTTTTTGTTTTATTTATTCTTCTGTGAATTGTCTGTTTCTGATCTAAGGCTGATTCTTGTAATATTGCATTTCCAACTAGCTAATCATTATTACAGGGGTTTATTTTTCAATTTTCTTCTTTTTCTACTTCTTGCACCCTACCACCGAAAAGTGTAATCTCATTCATCCTATAAGGTCCAATTCAAATCTTATGCTCTTTAACTTTAGCTGAAGATGTATATTTACCCAAAGTGAAATTGAAGTTGAATGTGGGGTTAGTCATTTATAACTCAATATAAATTGTTTAAAAACGTTATTTATTAAAAATGGTAAAGGTTTGAGAAAATCTTAATGATTCTACCAATTAACTAAACTTTTACATGCAAAGAGTATATATAAAAATAATCTAATTCTAAAATGATTTAATATTTAAAATGATAAAGCATTGTGATCTAACTTAATTAGCATTCTCTTTTTTAAGGGTTCAAAGAATAGTGTTATATTTTACAATTGATGTTATCTTGAATATAGAACATAGGTACTTGAGATCAGAAGTGGTGGAAGGAGAGGGTATGCCCTGGGTGCTGGGGAGATTACAGAAGAGCATAGACATGAGAACTTGGAAGATGTCAAAAGCAAATGTCAATATTTTGTGTTCAAGCTAATTCTGTATATCACAGTTAACACTGAATAATATATGATTTCCTTGTGTTCTTTGGGTGCTGATTCTATTTTCCCAATTAGATCATACAGTTTTTTTCCAAGAGAAAAATGATATAATTATTTCCTCACTGAGCTGGCAGAGCATCTGAGTTGCAAGTGGCCAGCTGGTGTTTAGAAATTGCTTTACTTTGTGTAGGATACACGCGCCTGGAAGATACTATTTTGAACTCTAACTGAAAACCAAAGTATCCCTTCACATTTCTGATTTTATATAAATTACTATAAATCAGAATTATATTAATATATAAAAAAGATTGTTCTTTAAGACTACTCTGCTAGATTGATATCCCACTGACTGCTTTCATGCCCATATATGAATATTTGAATATCACAGAAATAATCCAACAAAATTTATCACAACATATAATTGATGCTAACAAAGAGGAATGAAAATCTTTCTGTTCACTCCTAAATCATTTCACGATAAGTTATACAGATACAGATTTTTTTTTAAGTTACAAATATCTCAGAATATTTTTTCAAGTTCAACACGTGAGTAAGGGAAAATAAACAGGAGACTGATGGAAGAGATAGCAGGACAGGAAAAGAAAGCAGAGAGATGACACACTCCTAAGACCTAGTAATAATGGATCAAGGCAGAGAATTTGCTCACTATTGACAATTATAACCACACTAAAACATTTTGTTCTGTCCAGAATGAGATTTTGGAGGAAGGTCAGTCCCCAGATCTCTCATTCATTGGAAGTACCTTATTTGCAACTGAAGCTTGTCAGCAAATCTGCAGATGACAATGTTTTCATTACTCAGTGTATTTTAAAACATGCATGTGACTCAGGAAACAGATGTTACTATATGGCTTATAGTTATCTATGTTTAAAAATGTTTATGCCCCATTAGAGTTTATTTTTAAGCCAGTATTTTCTTAATAACAAATATTTTATCCATTTTTAGTTATTTGTATTGGCAGTTTCTCAAAAGCCTTTCAAAAATCTAAATAAATTATATTGACTAGCTCTTCTTTGTCTACATTTCTAACTCCTCCTAGAAGTCTAAAAAAAGTTTGCCAAAGCTTCAAAACTATAAAAATGGAATTAAAAGTGGTAGCAAGAGAACAAGACAAGAATTCCAGTAAAGAGTGCAGAAGCCTCATCCAAAGTCATTATCTTCAATTTAACCACTACATTATTTCCCCTGAAGCTGACCATAACTTCAGAAGAAAAAATGACGAGTTTAGGTAGGGGATACAGAATGGGTGAGAAAACTTTGCAAATAGTGATATCACAAAATAATAGCATCTACTATATATATGTAGATATCTAAAAATGACACATAGTAGTATATATATATGTATTCATGATGTATATCTATCATGTATAATATATACGTAAGTGATGATTAAGATGAATTCAACACAAGGAGAAAGGCTGGCGGCAGAGAGGGGCTTGGGAAAGAGACCTGAATGTGTTCAGAGCAGAGATGCAATCCGTGCAATGATATGGAGGGAAGAAATGAAGTTTGTTCCCTGTGAACCTCAATTCACAAAAATTTGACTCACCCTCTGATACTACTCTAGTGGAGGATGGAGAGAAGAGGAAGCTTTGGAAAGATATTTAGGAAGTATTTGGAAAAGAGTGGCATATATGCACAGCCTCTGAAATTCCACTGAACTTGAAGCCCAGCTCTGCCAACAACCAGCTGTGTGCCCCTGGGTAAATTATTTAATCTCTTGGAGTCTCCATTTTCTCATGTGAAAACTGTGTGTGATAATAATTATCTCTAATGAGAGCTATCTCCTCTGGCTGCTGAGAATATTAAAGACTCCTTACTGGGCTCTCCAGGGCTTTCCTGTGACTTTGTTCTCATCATCTCTTTAGGTCCCTTTCCCCAATCCATAAACATGCCTGTATATGCACGATTCATCCAATCCTTTATTACATATATAGTATATGCAATAATAAAATATAACATTCAACCTTAGAGAATTGTTATATTAATATATACATTTATAGTTTTAATTACAATGTATTATACGTTTATAATTTCGTCTGTCTCCCATGAGCTTTGATTTCCTCTAGCTTTATGCTTTTACTTTATTGTCCATTACTTCGTCTTGGATTAGCTGATGCTGATCAGCCCTTCCCCACATGATTTTCATGGAATACAAACTCCATAAAATGTTAATGGATAGGATAACCTGAGCAAAAGTACCCCCTATGGTCAAATAAATGTGGATAATGCTGGATTTGAGAAATTAAACAGACTCCTTTTGCTAAAGGATTTCTCAAAACCATTCATGTACATTAAATTAACTATATTTATAATTTATAAGTTCCCAAGAGAGGTAAGTAGTATGCACTTTTTCACAAACAATAGCTGAACTTATGACTCTTTTTATTGAAGAATCATATGATACTAGTAGTCCCCAAAATCCATTTTTTGGGGGACGACAGGCAGTGGTTCAAATTCTGACTTCTGGTTACCGCCTTCTTTTCTGTCCCATTCTTTATGTTTTGGGAAATCCTGGTGTTGAATTTCTGACTGTCTTCAACTTCCCCCTAATGATAGTCAATTGGGTCATATGAGCTGAGCTCAAAGAAGTTCATTAGTATAAGAAGTCTTCAATTAATATAGGAAAGTGATCTGACAGCTGTCAATGATCATTAGTAGGATGGGGTTCAATTAGATGGCAAAGACTTTAAGAGATCAAACTGTCAATTCACAGTAGTAGGAAGCAGTAGAAAAA
Source organism: Solenodon paradoxus (assembly GCA_004363575.1). NCBI lineage: Eukaryota > Metazoa > Chordata > Mammalia > Eulipotyphla > Solenodontidae > Solenodon > Solenodon paradoxus. Next base: position 48,352 of record RJWH01004879.1, on the reverse strand, counting down.
CATAAGGACAAATGTCCTACTCTGGTGGAGGCGTCCATAATGGAGGTGTATCATCTGAATATTGGCAACATGATCTGAGCACCTGGCCAGGACATGGGGAAACTCACAAATTTCTCTTCTCCTAGTTCTGCTTCTTTTTTTCTTGTCCTCCAGTGTGTATGCGAATTGATCTAGTTTTGTCCGTTTTCAGGGCACTGTTTCAAGTAAGTTTTCTTGAGTTTAAAAGCCCTAATGGTATGGCTTTGTTGCTCTGTTGAAAAAATACAAAACAATACATATATTGTGTCTGAGGAAATATGCGTATAGGGAAAAAAATTTAAGTGTAGGTGGTAAGAATCTACACCAAATTCACAGTAGTAGATGTGCTTGAATAAGAAAGAGGGTGAACGGGACTGAGAAAAGTGACAACTGTAATTGTAATACTTTCTTTTCTGATTAAAAATATTTGAGCAAATATAAAATATTACCTTTTGTTGACTTTGGGTGGTGGAACATAGGTAAAGTCTCCTTCAAAGAAAAGAAGACAGAGGAAAGGAAGGAGAGGAGAAAAAGGACAGAAAGAAGGAAAAGGGATAGATTCTAATTTTCAAACAGAATGACAAGGAATTTTTTCATTTACATTTTTCCCAATTGTCCTCTCTCTCGCTCCTTTAAGTCATCATTCCAACTCAGCCACACATTCTCACAGAACTCCAACCCAATCCTCTTCTTGATTTTGAACTGAATTTCTTTCTGCTTGAGCTTTCAACCCTGTTCATTCAGCTTTGCCCTTAGAGCCTGTCATTATCCTGACTTCAACCTGGACCTTATTTTTTATTTTTTAAAGGCAAGGTGCAGGTAGGAATGTAGGCAAGTAAAGTCGGCAGGCAGAAAGAGGAAGCAGCAGCGTTTTATTTTATTTTTTGTATTTAGTTGTTCACACTGGTTGCTTTCCCTCAGACCCAGGACTCCAATCCAGGGGTTAGGTGACCTGTGCTCCTTCTGAGATGATTGACCTAACTGCTACTCCACCAGAGTGCGTCAACTTGGATCTTCTTGATGAAATCCTGTTCTCCTCCCTGGCAGTGCTATATCTGCCACTTCTGCCCACTCCACCCGCTTCTGTTCCCCACTTCTGTCTACCCAGGTAAGGACTTCTCCTACCCGCTTCTCCTACCAGACTTGCTTTGGTCCAGACAGCAAGTAGGAGCCAGGCAGTCACTTGGGAAGTTGGGGCAAGGCTTTCCTGACAATTCCCTTTGAGCGCCCAAAAATCAGTGGGGAGGTACTGGCTTTGAATTAAGAATTTCCATCAGGTACATGACATACTCAAGTTTCAATGTGTTAACGCATGTTTAATGAATGTGGCACAGTCTCGATAAAAATGTTTTATTATTTAAAAGTTAAAGGAACATTTCTACTGATCAATAGGACTCATTTATAAAGAATGTTGCCATATGAGGCAAATAATTAGATCTTCACCTAATTTTCATAAAATATTAGTCTAGAATATATAACATTACTAAGACAAATGTGAACATTTTATGGAATTTTTGTCAAAGCAAAATTCTTTTCGGGATGTCATTTTAATTTCCCCTTGATACTAAATCTAAATATGTTGTCAGTTTGTCTAGCATATGTCAATTTTGTCTAAAAGATTTCTATATTTTAATTTATGTCTACTATGTTATAAACTTGCAAGTATTTTCATTTGTGTCCAAAAAATTGTATTTAAATAAATGGGAATTGTGCTTCCTGGTGGATGGAGTAGGGTTTGGGTGCAGTCTACATGCACCCCAAGGTCCTGGGTTCACACCCCAGGACCAACGAAAGAAAAACTAAGTTGCCAGGAACAACTTAGATGAACAACTAAACAAAAAAGTGTTTTCTCCTCTCTGTTCCTGCCTGCCTGCCTTCATCCCTGCCTGCATCTCTCCTTTAAATAAATATAAGTATGAATTAAAAACTACTATTATTTTGATTATTTTCAGATTTAGAAAAAAATAAATTTCCATCACTGACAAAAATCCATTTGAGAAAAATATAATTATGGCATATTTGGAGTTAGAATGACTGTATATTTACAAGCAGATAAGGTTATTAAATACTCTGAGCAAAAGGGAAATTTAGAACACCAGCTAATTTGGTATTTCCCCTTTTCGGTGAAAGTAAATTTCTATTGAGGTTCATGTTATCTTAGTATTGAGCTAAAAAACACTTTTCGTATGTTCATTGCAATTGTCAATTTACGTAAAAATATAGGTTAAATAGAATTTTGTAAGTGAGGTTGGGGAGTTGGAAAGTTACTCATACTTTTTTAATTGTTGAGTGGAAAATTTATTTTCAAATTCCAAAGAGGTGAAATATCAACTAATTTGTAAAATACAATTTTAATGTCTTCCATATGCTAGATGACAAGGAAATACAGCATACACACAGCATACAGCATAGACAATTTCTCAAGAAACATCTCAGTGCCAAAAAGGACAAAAGGAATTTTTGTCTTAAGTATTTTTGAAATGAGATTGTTTACTTGCCCTGGGCACTGAAGTGAAAGCTTCCTGGATTTAAATGAATCATGTTTCTGAACAACCAATGAATAGTGGGACATGAACAGAGGGTAAATGAGAACATTAAATATGATCCGAGTCAAAGGAACACTTAAAACTTTGTTATTTTCAGGCATGCAATTTATGGATGGTAAAGGAAATAAAAAACTAGCCAAAAAAAAACAAAACAAAAGTTCCTGCCGCCTTTTCTTGATCCCATTTTCTTTTTTCCATATTCAAAAATAATCACTGTCCAGAATTTGGTGCTCGTTATTTCCATGCCTGTTTCTATAATTCCATAATATACTTGTGTCCAGAGATATTATACAGCACTGTCTTAATGGTTCTAAACTTACACAAATGGTGCTAATGCTTGTTTTCCTCTTCACATTTTTGTGCAATTTAGCCGTGTTGGTACATTGATTGTCATGCAGTCTTCACGGTTACTGCTGTTTTTAATAGATTTTGTTTTGTGCTTCATACTGTTCTGGGTGTTTTACAGACCAGACTCATTTTAGTCTCATAAAAATCTTTTCTCTGATAGACACTGTGGTAATCCTTATCATCAGGTAAAGAAACAAAGATACAGAGGATTAAGTTCTAGATCACATAGCCAAAACATTGTATGACAACACCGTTTATTGATTCATTCTCCTAAATGTTTAAATGATGGTGTGAAAAGGGATGTGCAGGCTGGCTAAACTGATTCCATATTGTACCTAAATTTCTAGCTTACTGAATGTTTAACTTAGAAGTTAAAAGGGAAGATTGTGGGGTGGGAGCAAGAGTAGTGCGGGTCCAATGGACAGTGGTGGAGGACTATAAAAAATTTGGTGGTGGGCATGACGTGTTATATATTTGATGAAGAGTGAAGCTGCACATCTAAAACTCTTTTTTTTAAAAGGAAAGGTGCAGGCAGGAATGAAGTCATGCAGGAAGAAAGAGGAGGAAGAAACATTCATTTATTTTATTTAGTTGTTCTTCTTGGCTGTTGCCCCAGCCCCAGGTTTATGAACCTGGGTCCTTGGGATATATGTAGACCAGATCTGGTGGCCTTATCCACAAGGCCACCAGGTTGCGCCATGTGTTTTTATAGGGAAAACACTTCCTCAACTCCACAAAAGTTTGCCAAGCTCCTCTAAGCAAAGATTCTCATTTATACTCCCCTCTCCCACCCCAGCAGTGCTGATCTATAGTGTCTCCACAAATTGAAGTGGTCAGACTAGAATTTTCACCAATATGGTGTGAAACGGCACTCCACCGTGGTTTTCATTTACATCCTTGATTATTCTTTTTAAAGGGAAGGTGTAGTAGGAAATAATGTGAGTAGGCAGGCATACAGGAAGAGAGAGGAAGAGGAAGTATTTATTTAGTTGTTCATCTTGGTTGTCCACTCCCTCTTCCCTGGAGGCTCGAACCCAGTTCCCTTGGGATGCATGCTGGTCAGAGGCCAAGAAATTAGTCAGCATTTCTCCAGGGCACTCCTTGATTATTCTCAGGGTTAAACCCTCATCCCCCATGAATTAACTTGTCCATATGCTTTGATATTTCTATGTTGTGTTAATCTATTTTCTTTTCACTAGTCCTTTACATTTTAAATATTAATCTTTTGTCAATCATCTGCACTACAAATACCTTCTTCCTGTCTGTGGCTTATTCCCTCCAAGTTATCTTTTAAAAAAAAAAAAAAAGTTTGGAAGAAAGGGAGGAATAGAGGTGGAAGTGGAGGAGGAAGAGCAGGATTTGAAGGGGTATATAGAGGTGGGTAAGGAGGAGAGGGTGGGTTCTGGTAGGTGGGTCAGGGATAGGGTGGTGTCCAGGAGCAGGTGCAGGGGAAGCGAAGAGGCAAGGGAAGAACTCTTGTTTTAATTTGTTTCTCCCTCCCTACTTCCCTGTGTCAGGAACTCAGTTCCATTAGATTTATATGGTCCATACCCCAGTCATTTCAGTGCCTAAGCTACAAATGTGCACCATTATATTTTATTATACAGGCATTTTAAAAAATCAAGTCAAATTTACCAATCTTCCCTTTATGATTTGTGCTAATTTTGACTTTTTTAAAAAAAACATTTCATACCTGACAAAGAAAATATCTTAAATTTTACTCCAAAATAAATTTTTGCTTTGGACATCACGATCTAATTCAGCTGGAGTCACCTTTTGTTATGGTATAATAAGGAACTGTAGTTTTATTTTTCCTCCAGAGAGTGAATCATTTTCCCCCAGATGATGGTCACATAGTCCATCCTTCTGCTACTCTGTATTGACATCTTTTATTTATTTAGCAAGTTATCTTATATACATATTCCTGAATTCTCTAATATGTTCTGATATTCCGTTTGTCTATCCCTATACTTACACCACTGTTCAATTACTTAAATTTGTTATAAATTTTGGTATCTGATAAGGCATGTCTCCCGGCTTTTTTCACCTATAAAATTTCAGTTTGGGTTTTTTTATATGAAATTTAGAGTCAGCTTATTAGGTACCACAAAAACAAAATCTCACTATATAGCATTTATTCATTTAAGATTCATTATATTAATAGATTTGGCAAAAATCAACCTTTTCATATTGAGTCCTCATATTGAGGCCCATGCACACCAGAGGGAACAGAAGGATCATCTGGAATTGTCGTTTGCCCTGAGGAAGGATGTAAAGGTGCGGGAGTGGAAGATTTTAGCAAGGGAGCTGGGTGAACTTGGCACATGGTCAAGTGCAGAGGGAGGAGGCCATTGAGGACAGAGGTCAACCCACCCCACACACTCCTCCCCAGCACCAGGTCAGGGCATTGTTTATGTCCCTGGAGTCTCAGGCCACCCCCAGGGAGAAAGGAAAAGAGGGAGAATGTCAAATGAACAGAGTAATTAGACAAAAGCAAATGTTTTAAACAATATGGTAATGAATTAAATTTATTGGCAAGTTTTGCTTTCCACCATTAGCAAAGAATGAATTGAACCTAGTTTTAGAGATATAAAGAAAATCTTCTCCTTTTTGCAAACGAAAATTGAAATAGTGAGTTTTCAAACTTATGGCAACTTTCACTTTTATTTTGATTGTATTGGTTTACACTGATTTTCAAACCATTTTAAATTTCTCATTGTATTTGTTTTGTTCAGTTGATTGGTCACAAATTATTTTCTTTTTAAGCTTTTCTACCTTTTCTACTATTTTCTATTTCGATATTGGTTCATCTTTATCTTTCCATTTATTTAAAACCTCTTCTAATTGTGCTTGTATTTGCAATGAGTAGCAAATATCATATAGATCTATAATCTAATATCTTCAATCCATCAGTTGAATAAAAAGAAAAGTTTTAAAATGGAAGATAAACTAGGCAATTCAAGATAGATCTGTATGGTAAAACCAGCAAAAAAGATAGTTTGAACCTTTATTTTTATAGTAAACTTAAATATCAAATATAAAATTTAATGTACAGCAATAGTCACTGATATCTGAAAGGTAATCTACATTGATATGTAATGCATTGTATGGAAGAGTATTTGTTAGAATTTAAAATTTATTTGTTAAACTTTTTTAGTTTTATTTGTACAATACCAGGTTAGTGAGGTCGCAGGCACCTGGTTAGTTAGTCATAATAATTTGGTGAGTGAGAACAACCTCCTATAGCAAACATAGTTAACTGCTTTAAGTGAACAAGCCCAGTTTTCTATAGCAGATCTTCCAACAGATGTGTTAGCAAATATTCATCTCTCAACAGTCCTTGAAACCATCAGCACAAATTTTCAATACTAAAGGAAGTTCTTTGCCCTCTTAGTAAACAGACTTAGATGAAGCTACAAATTTGTGATAAGAAGCAGAGTGATTATAGATTTAACTTGCATTTTATGGCAAATCATATTGTAAATATTCACTCACCATCCTTCCTATCTACCTAAATAAAGGTTAATTGTTAATCTAGTGCTTTCAATTTATAAAAGCATTTTCATCAGTGACTTCTTGAAATTTCCTATAATTTCCTGTCTCCCAACAATTTGCTCTCTGATATTAACATTAATTTTAAATCAAGTCTAAATCAAGACTTCGGCATCTAAAATAATTTATTTCTACATATAGATTCTTCAATACTATTTACAAACACAATTTAATTTCATTAGTTGTGTTTCTGTATCAGAGAGTAGATTATACACGATTATGTATATTCTACTCTGCTCCTTTTCAAATAGCATGGTTAAGAATACTCAAATATTGAGATTAGTAATTCTATCATCTCTTATGTTCTTGAGAACCAGGAATCTGGGTGTAAACAAAAGGATATACAGATGTAACAAAAGAAAAGGATTATCAACTGGAGTTCAGATTATGAAATGGAAGTCTCATTATGAACATGTGAAGGTTTTTTGTTTTTGTTTTTAAAGGAAAGCTGTAGGCAGAAATGAAGGCTAGTAGGCAGGCAGGCAGGAAGAGAGAAGAGCAAGAAGCATCTTTATTTTTATTTAATTGTTCATATTGGTTGGGTCCTCCCTCCCCAGCCCAGGATTCAAGCACAGGGTATGCGGCTTGTTCCTTCATTGGTGACTGACCTAACCACTGCTCCACTCCATCAGAGCACACACCATGAAGGTATTTTATCTTTATATGTAAGATAACCCAAAAGTTTGTGGGCAAGTTAAAGACTTAAACATTTCAGAAATATAAATCTTAAACATTTATAAAGCATATAATTTAAAAGTTTATTGAAATGAATTTTATATTTTAGTTTTGTGATTTTCATTAATCTGTCACCTTTAATTAAAGGACTCTTGGTGAAAAAACAGAGGACCAACTGTGGCCCTGTCAAGGGCTTGAACCTGACTTGAATCAAGCCTCTGGACCCTGCTGCCAGTTTGCAGGAAATAGAGAACAGAGGGTCATTTAACCTCCAGTGCAAGCACACAGTCAGAGAAGTCCAGACTGCGAAAAACTGAATGTCACTCAGCGCAGGTTGACAGTGAATAAATTGTCCAGAAAAGAATGAGACAGGGGAATTTATAGAACATAAGAGACTTAAATGTATTTCAAAAATGAACTAATCTAAAGCATAGTGGTTAGGAGGCACACTTGAATGATGCATACGTGAGTGATGAAACTATTAAAGATAAGGCAGTGACAATCATAAGTCAGGATGGTGGCTCCCAGTGGACAGAGCGGAGCCTGTGGTTGCAGGGAGCACACAGGGCCTCCTTGGGTGGCTGCAAAGTTCTGTCTTGATCTACGTGTTGGTGGCAAGGATACTCACACTAATTCACTAGAATATGCATTTGTTTTATATGGTTATATGTAACTGTTTTTATCTTACAATAAAAACAGTATAGCAAATATTAAACAATTTAAAATATAACTTAAGAATATGTATGTAAAGCATCTGTCTTCTAGATGGTACTCTCACAGGTTTCTAATTTTACTCATGTTTTTAGCTTTGAGGTTTTGTGGTTTTTTTAACTTGCATTTTAATGGACATATAGCCAAATGTATACATTTCAGTTTAGAGTCCTAGGAGTTTGACAAATAACTAGATCTGTGTAACCATTGCCAGAATGAAGATTCAGAAAACTGGCACACCCTGGCGGAGTACGTTTTGGTCAGTCATCTTCCAGCAGGCACAGTCACATGTATCCCAAGGACCCGGGTTCACATCCCACGGTTGGGGGGAACAACTAAGACAAACAACTAAATAAAATAAAGTGCTTCTTCCTCCTCTCTCTTCCTGCCTGCCTGCCTGCTTGCCTTTATAACTGCCTGCACATTTCCTTTAAAAAAAAAATTCAGAAAACTAATATTACTCCCAAAATTCATTTTATTGACTATGTACTTAGTCCCCCCACCCCCATCCCTGGTTACCATTTATCTTCCTATATCTATAAATTTGCTTTTTGTCAGATTATAATATAAGCAGAAAAAAAACTGCAGGCATTGTATGTGGATACTTCACTAGCATAATGCATTTGAGATTCATCCACGTTGCTGCATTTATCAAGAATTATTCCTCTTACTGCACAGTAGTATTTATCTTACTTTTAATGCTGAGTAGACTGCTTATCCATTCACCTACTGAAAGATTTTGGCTTATTTCTAGTTTTTGGCAATTATTAATAAAATTAAATGTTCACATGCAGGCTTTCATGCGGAGAAAAATTTGTATTTCTCTTGAGCAAATTTTATTGATTTCTTAAAAATGGTATTAGTCTTAAATGTTGATGTCCTTTTGGTTATCGAATGAAATGCAGTGAGCCTAGACATACAGTGGATGTCCAAGAAGATCCCTCATGCCCTACGGTAGAAAAAGTTAATTTTCCCTTTCGTTCTGTCCTGTGACAGTCTTGTAAACATCCATAATTAATAATTGACCTCTGATTTCCTCTAGGGTTAAATGCCCTGTCTCTTTTGGAAATATAAAATTATAAAACACTATTTTAAAAATCAGTCTTAGCTAGAAATTATAGTTTAAACCAGAGCATATAAATCTTAATTTTTATTGAGTTTATTGAGCCCATTTTGGTCTTATTTAATAAGACTAAAAACTAGAGAATATTCAGATTTTTACCTTGACAACATTATGAATACAAATACCAAGTCACATTCAGGTAGTGATCCTGTCTTGTCAGATATATGCAAATTCTGTATATTGGTTTCATGTGTTCCTTCAACCTAGTTATGATTGAAGGAGACCCTTTAAATTCTAACTTATAAGTAATTAGTGTTGCCCTGTGTCACCCGTAATCTGTGGCTAAGCTACATTCAATTACTCGTCATGGGAACATTAAACTACTCATTGTATGTTATTGTTGTATATTTACTATAGGAAATTAAATTATTTAAAATACTGTTTGTAGCATATTAAATTTAAATAAGCTTCTATAAAAAGAGATCCAGATATATAGTGATTCTAGGAGAGAAGTTTATTTCTCTCTCAGGTAATAGTCCAGAGATAAGCAGACAATCTAGGCAAAGAAGAGCCTCTGCTACGCATTATTATTTAGGGAACTATGTTCCTTCTCTCCTGTTTCTCCATAATCACCCAAAATATGAGTTAGAAAATTTTTTTCTCTAAAAGATCATATTTCAGGCTCTGGGGACCATCCATTTTCTGTCTTAATTTCTCAAGTGTGCCATTGCAGCACGAAAGCAGTTTCAGACAACAGAGTAACAAATGGGCTTGAATTTAGTCTAATAAAACTTTAGTCACAAAAATGGGTGGTGGGGGGGTCAGACTTGGCCCATGGTTCACAATTTGACAACTTCTGTCCTAGAGTGGAGTTTGTAACTGAAGCACCAGCCATGTGGGAAGAGGTAAGAGGCAATGGAAGGCAAGACATTAACATGCATGCCTTATCCATGGGGTACTTTTGAGGATGTATCCTTAGGCAAGTTCATCATTGTGCAGTGTCAGAGTGTGATTCCACAAACCTAGGTATTACAGCCTACTGTACCCCTAGGCTATGGCCCATTAGGAGACTTCATCTATGTGATCCATCATTGACTGAAATGCTAAGTGATGAAATAGACACCTTACTTCTGTTAATATTCCACTGACCACCAATTAGTCTCATGGCCGTTCATCTAGTTTCAGTAGAGGTCTAGAAATGTCTCTAGCAGGGTAATCACGTGCCCATGTAAAACATGGGGGTTTGATTATTTTAAAAAAGAGAGTGGATATTAAAGAGCAATTATTAGTCTCTGCTACTCCAAGTTGTATTACACAAACTAGCACTGTGATCTTTAACTTAATAACTGTCATTTCTCTGAGTGATTCTAGAACTTAAACAGTGTCTGTCTTTACTTAGTGTTAGTCAGAAAGTATTCAAGAACTGTCTTGATTTTGATCCTGTAGCATCAGGAAGTCAGAATCGTAGTCAAGCCAAGATATAAACAGAAAATGAAAGACGCAGAAGTAAAAGGCATGGAGAGGAGAAAACAGGTGTGCAGAAAGAAGAGCCTGAGCTCCACATATAGAAAGAGAAAGAGGAGAAGGTTGTGGCCTAATGACTTCCCAGTTCCAGTGAAGCTGGAAGGTGCTCCCTGCTTTGGGTTCTGACACTTCCCATTGAACTCCTTTTTCACTAGAGCACTTGAAGGTCTATTTTGTTCCTCAAAGTCAAAGAATATTTAAGAAGCATTTATCAACCTGTTCCAATGATTTGATACAAAGTACAAACACTTTTATTTGCAGTAGAATTATAGGAAGATTATCTTATTTTGCATAACAGTCTCCCCCTCATGCCTCTTCTATAATGAAAACTAACTGGTTTAATTTGGATTTATATCAAATGGTTTTTTTTAGTGACTATGTAAAAGTTATTATTAAGCTATTATAGTACCATGGCTACATTTCCATTCTTGTACCATGTTTCGCCTTTTCTGGACTTAACTAATTGACTAATGTGTTCGTTTAATTTTTTCCATATATAGACATCAGTTTTTCACTAAAGCCTTCAGCATAACTCTACTATCATCTTTGCCTCCTTGGTTGTCCTCCCCCACTTTTTGTGAGTCATTTACTCCGGAGCCTTTGTCCTGCCCCTTTCAGGAACAGTTGCTCTGGAGGATTTCTGGTAGTTACTCTTTCATTCTGGACATCCACTCCCTTTTTTTTTTTTTTTTTTTTTTTGCATTGGATCTTCTCTCTCCTATATCCTATGACTTCTTTTTGCTTTCTCCACCTTGTGTTACTGAGATAAACCCTCCACTCTTTTCCTGAGAAAAGATGCATGACAGGTAAAATTTTGGAAAAATGGAATGTCCAAAATTCTTTATACTCATACTAGATTGATGGTTTAGGGATGAAATTTATTTTCCTGCCAAAAGCTTCAGATTACGCTTAGTGATCTAAAATTTCATAATGATATGCTCTGGTGTGGCCTTTTCCCAACCATTTTGCTGAATATACAGTGGCTTTTAAAATTCGAAACTGTTTACCTTCAGTTCTGAAAATCATCTTGTCTTTCTCTCTGATAATTTCTTCCCTGCTATTTTCTCTGTTCTCATATCATCAGCCTAAAGATTAATGCTAGATTTTCTCAACAGATTTTAAATTTTCTTTTCTTTTCTGTTGTCTATCTTTCAATTAAATGTTGATAGTATCCTTAAACTAATTCCAACCCTTGAAGTTTTTATTTGTTTTTCTCTATATAAGAACTTGTTTTGCTATTTCCAAATATCTCCTCTTTCTCTAACGTCATCAAGGATAATGGTTAGGTAGCATATTTTCTCTAAGCTCAAGTTTTCTTCTGTCATACTGTTTGCTCCTTCTGGGAGATTTTGTGATTATTTTGTCTTCTGCTTTAAATGTTGGAGATTTCCTCATTATCTGGATATCCCCTGGATGCCCATTTATATTTAAGAGTGAGGCACTAAAGAAATAGTAATCAGAAGCTCTGTGTGCACAGGCAAGTCTTGTCTGGTGAGCAGAGGCTACTTCTTTGAAGAGACACCTGTGGAAACACTGCTTTTATTTCGCAAGGTCATCCTAGGTTAGGGTTTGAAGATCTTTTCTTTAGAGTTTGTGCAAGAATGAGATTTTGTGCTGTGTTTTAAAATTAAATATTCTATAAACTCCACACTATTTTCACATACATACCTATACAGAACAAGGGAACCTACATGCTTTTTATGCTAGTAAAGTTAACTATGACAAGTATGATAATAATCAGTTAATTTAATTACAAAAACAGCAGAAAATGGAATGTCCATGACAAAGCTTATAACTTAAGTGAACAATCACAATTCTCTCCATCAAAGAGAATTTTCTATAGTATAATGATTATAAATTATAATAACTATTATATTTGGAAGTTATATATCATAGAGATTTCCTGCCCTTAGTAAGAGGAACTACAAATATCTTTTAAAGAGTAAAAGCATGTGTAAACCAAAAAATAACTTAAAGATAACTTTGTCCCTTTGATTTAAAATTATTATCCTCTTGAAACAATGAAATGTAAGAATCACTTAATTGTCTGCATCTCCAGAAAGTAAATAATTTGACTCTAAACCTGAAGTACTTATTTCAACCAAATCCTTCTTTCTCTATGATTATTTTATTTATTTATGGTGTATGACCTATTCTTCTCCCTTAATTTTAAGCAGGGCTAACTTAAAGAATTTTCAAATTAATATATTTTCACAGGCCAGTCTTTTTTTTCTAGAAAGACTTCCAACCTCCTGCCTGGTGGGAGTGGATATGTGAGGAAGAGAAGCTAGGGCCAACAATCAACTTTTCAGAGCCAAGAGGAGAAAGAGGAAGAAGTGATCTCAGAATTCGGTGTGCAAATGTTCACTTACTACCCCTGATTTCTGCAGGATACAAAACTCTTACCTGATTTTCAAATTTATCCAATGTCATTTTTAGAGTCTTGGGAGAGGGCAGAAATAAATCTATATGCAGTCAGACTTCTTTAATTGGTAATCCAAATAGATTTCTTTAACAATAGGAAGCATCTTATTAATTATTCATGGAAATAAAAAGACAATGCTCTTGCTTAATTATTCATGCTTCAAGAAAACTGAAGCTCCATAATTAGAGTACTTCATGTACTCCCTTTGACAGGGACTGAGAGTTCTGTCCCAATATTTATTCTCCCGTCTTTCCTTAAGAACCGATTTTAATTGGGTGTCTTTACCATGAGCAAATAGGTGGCCCTTCCCAACTTCCTGTGTAACAATGTTTAGTCGTGTAAATTAAGTTCTAACCAATGAAATCAGAAGTAACTTCTAGGATGTCTCCTTAAATTGCAGAAAGCTCGCCCTTCTCTGCCTTCAACCTGCTTTCCCTTATAAGATAAGATGCTGGACCACCCGCTTCCAGCATGGACTTAAAGACAAGAGCTACATCGTAAGATTGGTGGATCAGGCATTTGATGGAAGTTAAATCCTGGAATCTTCTTAGTTTAGGGTATAATTGAACAAGTGCTCTAACTTACTTGAGCCATGACTAAAAGAAATCTCCATTCATTGTTTAAAATTCATGATTTATCTTTTCCAAATCTCCAGTTTCCTGAGAACTTATTCCCAGGCTGCCTCTTAGTGAGATTTAATTCCCCTTCCTAGGTTTAGGTCGTTCTTGCTTCCTGGATGATGTTTCTTTTTTAAAAAAAAATTTTTAAAGGAAAGGTGCAGGCAGGAATCAAGGTGAGCAGACAAGGAGGTGGGAAGAGGAGGGAGCATCTTTATTTTTATTTAGTTGTTCACTATGGTTGCTTCCGGGTCTGGGACACGAACTCAGGGGTATGTGATTTGCTCCTTCAGAGGCAACTGACTTAACCACTGATCCATCAGGGCACACCTTCCTGGATGATTATTCTAATGACCCCTGTCTCTCTGCAGGCAACTTGATTGAGGTCATCTGAATCCCATGTACAACTCAGGTCAGATGAGCTAGGGCCACCAGTGCTATCATTTAAACACCACTCCAGACCCATCAACCTCTACCCTCCTGGGTTTTTCTTTATCTAGTACTCAGACGGCACTGTTCTGTGACTCAAATTCTTTTCCTGAAGGGTGGAAAACTCTTAGCTATCTATCCACACAGCATTTCCTCTTCATTCTTAATAATAGAATATCAATTATGAGAGGTCTTTCGATTCCTGTTGTTACTGCAACAAATCACCACACATTTGGTAGCTGAAAACATTTTTTGTTGCTTTTTTTTTTTTCCTCTTACCATTTCTGAGATCTGGCATCTAAAATAGATCACCAAGGCCATATTCTTTCTGGAAACTCTAGGGAAGAATTTGTTTCCTTTCCTTCTCTAGCTTCTAGTAGGTGCCTTCATTCTTTGTGACTCTGCATCATTTCAGCCTCTGCTTTCGTCACCTCCTTTTCACTCCAGCTCTCTTGTCTTCCTCTTATAAGGAATCTGTGATTACACTGCACTGGGCACACCTGAATCATCCAGGCTGCTCTCCCCAGCTCAGGATCTTTAACTGAATCACATATGCAAAGTCCCTCCTTCTATGTAAGGTAAAATAGTCACAGGTTCCAGAGATAGGACATGGACATAGGTTTCGGTGAAGAGACATTATTTTGCTTAACACAGGAGACAATAGTCTTAGAGGATGAATCGTGATTGGTCTAAGTCAGTTATGACAATCCTATTTGTTCTACCTTTGACAGTAATGATCTGTGAGGGAGGCAGGTGATCCATTGTATCTAGTGAGATGGAAAGAGAAGCCCGGGGTGCTTGAGTAAGACTTTCCTTCTGATAGGAGAGGTGCAAAAGAGTGAGCCCCATTTTTCCGCCATCACCTTCCTTTTTTTTTTCGATGTTATTATGTGGGGAAATAGAACTTAAAGCTATTTCAATTAACTGTGACCTTAAAGATAAGGTCAAGACAATTATAGAGATGCTGACTTAACAGCCTGACACTGTTGAATCACTATTTTAACTTTGGAATCACTTACCCTTAGACTTCTAATAAAAAGGAATATTTACATTAAAAATGTTTTTTTATCAAAAGTCCAGACAAAGAAAGATTATTAAAGCTGACTAGAGAGGAAAAAGCAAGTAATAAATCAAGTGCTCTCAGGCTATCACCGACTTCTCAGCAGAAACTGCAGATCAGGAGTAGAATATTCAAAATACTACAAGATAAAAACAGCCAGCCAAGAATACTACATTCCGAAAAACTCTTTTTCAGATATGAGGGAGAAATCTGTTTTTAGTTTAAGCAACTGTTAATATGATAGTTTAATTATTTACAGTTAAAGGCACACAACACTAATACATAGTTCTAAGTGCAAAGTAGTCAATTAGGCATCACTTAGACTCTGTTACTTGCATGCAAGCGTTGTGGCTATAAAAAAAATAACTTAATTTCCATCCAAACAGGAAAAAATCAACACAAACCAAGACAGGCTTATCGCTGACTTTAATCTAAGAAGACTCATATTTGAGTTTCCAGACTTGGGTAATAATCAGCTATCTTTTTTATCTTGTTTCATATCCCTCCTACCAAAAATGTACACAGATGGTTTCTATGTTAGGCCTCAATTACACATCTCAATTACCATCCATTAGATGGCAAGTGAAACAAGACAAGGTCTATAAAGTACTTAGACTAGGACTATATATATATATATATGTATATATATATATACATTATATAGTAGGTGTTCAATAAATTGTAGCTGTTGTTATCTTGTATTCTCTGTGCTTAATGACTAGCATTTTATTTTGGCAAATAAATACCATGATTAATAATAGTGTCACCAAAGCCACTGCTGGGCTGAGAAGATGCCTCTTACAAACCCTGACCCTCTCTTGGAGGATTAATGATCACCCCCAACACGGGAATAAGTAAACTATGAAAAAAACCTTCCCTTATTTTTCAATTAGGGATCTGTGTTATAAATTAACCATAGATATTTTGCTCAATACTAACTTAAAGATGAGTGTTTTCTGTATTGCTGAAACCAAGCATTTCCTAATTCTAGTCCTCAAACACTTCTGGGTAAGTACCTGCTTACACCCTTAGTCAAACTGTCCCTAGACTAAGATGGAACCAGAGGACTTACAAGAATACAAGATAACAACAGCTCCATAAAAAGCTGTTATCTGACGAACTAATGTTCTTCTAAAAATACCTCTCCCTCTAGAGAGAGATTTCCCAGTCTTTCATATCTACAGATTATCAACAGACTGAAATCAGTCCTGCCTATCCCTCCTTAAGCAAACATGGGCTTTGTCCTTATAATTACAGGTTCAATAAAGACTGTTAAGAAGAATTCATCGTCCTCCAATAAAACATGGCAAGGATGCCTGCAGAACAGCACCCAGAATAGGCTGCTCCCTATCACGCACGGAAGTCTAACAGGGCTCTGGTTTCACAGAACAATGATAGACCATTTGGTTATTGTTCTGTGAACAGGGGCCAAGTCAAGGGCATCAGCCCATCTTAGAGAGCAGCCTTCAGTCAGTTTTGCTGAAATACGGAATATCTCTCACAGTTCATCCCCAGTAGCTGAAATGGTATGTAGTTCATGACCACAAACAATATTTCTGAAGGGATTACTTAAAATGTAGAGAAACCAGTAGTGGCAACTCAGAGGAAGTGAACTTTGAGAGTTAAAAATCTTATTTTGAGACCAATAGAATTTTACTCAAGCTAATTTGTTTAAAATATCTCTTGTTGATGTTAATCCTCTTGATAAACTGTTCTTAATCTCTTAGTTTCTTACCCTGTATCAAATGTTTTATGTATTTGCATTTTCCGCAAGTCAACTTTTGCTGTCTTTGGGAAAGCGGACACTGCAGTTCACTGGTTGATTTGTGTATTTCACACCTTACAAAACCACGACCTAATTTTTCTCTTAACGTGGCCTACTCAAGGTACCATTTACTCAACTCATCCAACAGAACTGAAATCCAATCCACATGTATTGGGCATTTAAGTCTAAGTCACCTAAAAGCCTCCCCACACCCCAGGTCAAGCATGAGTCCAACAATAAGTTATATAGAGAGTCATTTAGTAGAGGCCAGAGGAAAGAATCCTTCCACATCCATTCCTCAGAGTTCAGCTCACAAGGGATTGAAGATGATAGTGTTTCCTATTTCCTCAGGCATTTCCACCCTAGGAGTTCTTCACTCCTGTTGAAGTGTTGTCAGCTCCAGAAGGGCAGGTGTACCATCCCTGCTTAAACAGGATCCACTTTTGTTAGGAAAATACTCTAATAGAGTAGCAGGTGTCAAGGTTTACCTGCCTAAATTCCTGCTCCTCCTTTCAGATCCCTGGGAACAGGTGGGGAGGCCAAGTCATGGCCCAGAACAAGGATCTGGGGTATGGCATATGGATATTAGTGGTGTGTTATCTTGCACACATTAACAAACCCCATCCTACTGCTAGCTGTGTCCTCAGAACCTAGAGATGCATTTGTAGTGTTCAGACTGCAGTGGGATGTGAAAAACTTGATTTTGTGTCTATCTCTGTGTTAAAGACCTTTGGGTTCATCCTTAGGATCACAATTATTTTTTCTCTCCTGTTCAGGGAAATTAACTCCTCCAGCTTCCAGGGATGTCAACAGTTTATATGTAGAAAGTCAGGGCTCCTTCAGTCTGAGGGATGGAGCATTAATATACTGTTTGCTACCCTTTCTTCCCAGTCCTCTGAAGTTAAGAGTGGCCAACTGACTTGCTCTGGTCAATGAGATGTGAGCAGATGGGTGTGTCACTTCCAGGAAGAGGTAGTTATTGTAGGTGTTCCAGTCTGTTCTCTGCCTTGGTCACTAGGGCAGCATATATTGAAAGAAAGTGTCTCTTGGCCTCAGCTTGGGCCCTGAGACCCGTGACAAGCAGAGACCTCCTGCCAACCCTGTCAGATATTCAGGAAAAGAGAAATAAATCTTTGTTATTTTAGATCACGGGTTTTGTTGTTGTAGTCCTTTTTTTTTTTTAATAGAGGAAGGAAATAGTTAAGAATGAAGGCGAGTTGACAGATAGGCAAGAGAGGAGAGGAGGAGGAAGCAGCATTTTTTTCTTTATTTAGTTGATCATTTTGTTTGCTCCCCTGCCCCGGGTGATGAACCTGGGTCCTTGGGCTTTATATGGACTATGCTGGAGCCACAGACTTAATGACCGAACCACTAGGACACAACTTTGTTGTACTTTCTTTAACTCCATTACAACCCAGTTCATTCTAAGAGAGGAAGATAAGGACTACTGTGTGTGAAAGAAAGCAAAATTAAGGTTTTTGTGGAAGAGCGACCAAAAAGACTAGTGGCAGCCTGAGGAAGAGGCTGCAGAGCAGGCTAGAGTGGGTCCAGGGCCCTAGAGTAGGTGGTCCAACTCTGTCCCTGTGCGTGGCCTCATAAGCGCTCAATGGTCAGAGAGTTCTGGGGCCAAGAGCGGGACAAGTTGTTCACATGATTAAGAATGAGAGAAACCAGAGATCTGACCTCTTCCAGAAAGCAAGTGCCAAGGGTGGGGTGGGGGGCTGGGTGGATTGTCATCACTAAGGCTCTAGGACTTGCACAGGAAGTTAAATTTAGTCTGCCTTAGTCTAAGTCTCTAAGAAGCAGAGAGTCTCTAACATGAAATTAAGACAGTCAAGAAGCCTGCTTTAATTGATTAAGGCAATTAGCCCTGGTGGAGAAAAATGGGAGGGAGACAAAGGAGGTAGGAAGAAAACTCACAGGCAGAGTCCTGACTCCTTTGAAGGAGAGAGGGAAAAGGAGGGGAGGGAGATCGGAAACTTCTGTGCAGTTTCTAGGAAAATTTTGGTAAGATTCGTGAGAAGTCCTGGAGCCAAAATCACCCTTCGGAGGAGCCTGTGTTTCCTCAGTCTTAGAATCCCTTCCATGCTCGGCATTCTGCTGGAGTGGCCTGGGGAGCATAGCCTGCTGTTAGCACTGTGCGGAATTTCAGAGCACCACAGAGGGGACTCTCAGGAGACTGCTCCCTCAGGAGAGCCTAGGGAACTTTCACAGCCTCCACCTGGTGCCTCACAGTTTATGAGTCAAATAGGGAAGAAGGCCAACAAGCACACACAATGTGTTGAATATGCTTTTGGGGAGATACGAGTATTGCCTTGCATTTGCAGCACAGGGTACCTCTTCTCCAGTGCTTTTACATATTTCTTTCTGTTTAAAATAGCCAGGGTGACCTCATTCCCATTAAAAGGATGGGAACCATGACGTTCCCTTGGACCTTCACTATGCAGAGGGGACTAAGCCCAGCACTCAATCCTCTCACTGAGTCCAAGGCTCAGATCACTCTACAACAGAAGCACCTGCTGAAGCCTGGTGCTCCCCAAAGTTTGTAATGACCTTCAGTGAGAATTGATCTTAGGTCATTTGCCCTAAACATTGTTCCAGAAAGAAAATTCACTCCAAAGAAAGCTCTTCATTAATTTACCCTTTCATGAGAGGCAGTATTCATAAGGTGAGAATAAGAGGCCCTGTTTACCAGGAAATTCTTTCAGAGGTGTCCACAGGTTGGAATCACTGATTCCTGGAGCAGGTCTGTGTGGCTCAAGGATAGGAGAGGAGAGGCCTCAAGTGGAAAGACTTTAAGTGGAAAGTTTGGCTCCTAGATGCAGGCACTGAGGAGAAAATCCTCCCATAGCCACACTGCCTTCCTCAGCCTGACCAGAGTTGTTTATGTGATGAGGTCAGTCAACACCTTTCTCTAACACTTCTTCTTCTTCCCACAGAGAACAAACTAAAAATTATAAAACAGGAAGACAGAAACAGCCAGACTAGAGGTATAATCCAAAGCACAGTTCCAGTCCATAAACCACAGTTGGGCAGGTCACATAACCACACATGACACAGCTCAGAATGGAGAGAAAGATGCAGATTTTGTGCAAAGTTTCAGTGTTTCACCTAAAATCAACAAAACCCATAAAGGCAATCTGATGCTGGAGTTATAGCATGTGAGATGAAATATAAAACATGAAAGTTTCATGTTCTAAGAAGAAAATATTACAGGTCAATATTAGGATTTCTGACTGCATGAAAGCCATTGAAAGCATCAACATTTCATTGATTATCAGAAAACACTCAGGAACAAACACCTTTTAAATTATGAAGTTATTTCCTGAGGGAATACAATGTGAAACATTTCCACTTCTATCCTGCACTTGTCCAGCCAGCTCACTTTGAGAGTCAGAGAGAGATGGAGGCACATTAGACCTCTTTGGGCTGCCTTCCAGTAAGAGAAGGTTCTGAGTGTAATGGCATCCCATTAAACAACACTAAACCTGACTTTTATTTTACACTTTAAAATCATGTGTTTATTCAGAGGTGGGAAACTGCTTTCTAAGCAGAATCCAGTGCACTCAACAGCCAAAGAGAAAATAGCAGGGTAATAGGCTGAGAAAGGTGCACCTAAATTCTAGTCCAGATGCTGTCACTGGCAAGGTCTTGTTGGGCAGGTCACATAACCACACACGACCTGCTTCCTTATTTATAAAAGGAGTCGGTTGTTAATGATTCAAAGTCTTTTTGTTTCTCCCATTGACCTGCGAGCTTTGAGAGACAACCGATGTCTGGGACCTCCTTCTGAACCAGAACCTCTGGGGGACTCTAAATTTGTAAAGCCCCATCAGTGATTTGGATATAATCACTTCCTAGACCAATATTTTAGGGGTATCTAGACCAGATGTTCAAGATCTCTTCCAGTTCTAAAATGTGATGATGGGGAGGAGGGCAGGGAGAGAGAAGCCGTTCTCTTGTGTACTCACAGCAGCGCCTGCACACCCAGGAGCTTGCTAAAAATGCAGACTGTGGGACCCTATTTCAGGTTCTTACTGAGTTAGATTCTATATTTCTAACAAGATCTCTAGCAGTTCATAAGCCTGGGAAACTTTGAAAGTCCTGCTCTATTCCACAAAATCAAGGAGTGAACCACAAAATCATTTACCTGCCAAGTCTGTGACTGGACCAAACCAGCATCACAAGTGACACACCCAGTGACCTCTGTCATTGACTGCACCTTTCCTTCAACGAATGAGATGTGAGACTTTGCCACCTCTCTATAAAGGGACTTTATATAAATTCCTGTTCAAATGTGTCTTAAGTTGCAGTGAAGACAAAAGAGCGAGAAGAGACTGAAGGGCAAGAGAGCTGGTGTGTGTGTGTGTGTGTGTGTGCATACATGTAGCATTATTCTTCCACTTATTAATCAGACAAAATTTCCCAGATGAATTTCTAGAGACAAGATTGATGGTCTTGGGGAGAAGGAAAATTTAGCTTGTGTTTGACTGCTCATTGATTCTGCTGCAAGGAAATAAAATATACTGGAACTCACTTTCTCGGGTATTTGCTCTTCTTACCCACATGCTCTCTTGAAAGTCAAATGAAGAGAACAAAAAGTACTCACACACACACACACACACACACACACACACACACACACACACACACACACAAATACTTGATTTTGCTACTGGGGGAGGGAACAGAATCCAGTTCACAAAATTTAGGTAGAGCAAGTAAGAGGCAGAATTTAAGAACAGGGATAATTGTTTTTAAAAGTTCTCAGGAAGAATAAAATCTACTGCTATTTTTTTTTCTCAAGAGAAAAAGCTTTATCATTCTATTGCAATGCACTAAAACAAAATTCTTAGAAAAACCCTAAGATCTCTGGATGTTGCGTTGATGTTTGTTATAGGAAGCAATTATTTCCTTCCTCTGAACACAAAAACTCCTCCTATTTTGAAGATGTGTACTTTTGACTTTCTCTTCCCAATTAAAACTGAACTTTATATGGAAAATTTTCATAAATCTTGGTTTCTGTTTCACAGAAATTATAAATGCAACTTGCCTAGGTTCATAAATAAGTAAATTCCCCAGCTAAGAAATGTAGCACTTTTCTTTTTTTAACTCTACACCCATACATCAAAATATAGCAATATCTTGCAAGGGGGCTTCAAAGTGGCTTGACCTTAGGAATAAGGACAATAAAAAGGTTTTTTCTAGGCCTACTCATAATCTCTATTTTCCCAACTCACTATACACACCCAAAGCACCTCTACTTAAATTCTAGTTTCCTACAGATCTGTGAGCCAAATTGTCATTCAAAACATGGATATAAATTTCTCTTCAGAGTATCCAAAGACTGAAAAAAGGATGTAATCTGTTGGAGAGGAGATTTGGAGAAGAGAACAAAGCAACAGATATAAGATATATGTCACTCTACCCAAGGGACCCTGACAGATCAAAGAACAGGGTTCAAGCAAGGCGGGGAGCTACAGAAAGGCTGGAGAGCATCAGGGGCTCACGCTGCATTTGCCTAGTTCATCTGATGGTGACTCAGTCTCCATCTTTGGATGCATGTGATAAATGGCCAACACTCTCCTAGGCCACTTTTCCTAAGTGATGCCGAGCAGTTGGTGTGAGGAACAGAGATATGAAGAAAAGTGACCCATCTCCTGCCATATATGGGATCCCAGCTTGAAACCTGACTGCATTCTTTTTCTCATTTTGCAAATTTTTATAGAAAATGAAGAAAAATCCAAATTCTATTCTCCTTTAAAATACAGATGAACAAATGTGTTAAACATACATACATCCTTAAAAGTGAATATTCACGTCATATTGACTTGTGGGTCCCATGAACTCTTCCTTCCTACCACCTTTCTAACATAAACATCTCTTTCATATGCGGAATGACCAAAAATGGATTTTTCCATCTTTGGTTTAATATTTCCTGGGTCAAGAATCTCACTATCTCCGGGGTTTTCCTTTCCACCATTTGGCAGCCTTTTGAAAAGATAACCTTTTTCCCCCTCTTTATGAATGGAAATATGTTTCCATGTAACATTTCCTTTGGATCCTCATTCGTCCCCCTACCTCCAAAGGATAATTTTCACTCCATGATACAATCCTTCAGATATGGGAAGAAGATTTTTGACTCCTCAGAGAACTATCTGCTATTGTTTAATAAGTCATGTATTAAACCATCCTTTATTCATATGACCAAATGAAGGAACTGATTAAATAATATTAAATGTCTTATAAAAGCCAGGGTAGACATTCTCCAAAAGCTAACTTTCCCTGATAAATCCAGGATGATAAACTGTTTTATAACTCTTCATTTTTCTTTAAGCCAATTTCCTTCATTCATTGTTGCAACCTACCTTGGTCTGTTGGGGTTGTTATAACAAAAATACTATAGACCAGCCGATTTAAGCAACAGCCAGTTATTTCTCACAGTTTTGGAGGCTGGGAAGTTCTAGTGAAGGGTATCAGCATGGTTAGATTCTGGTGAGAGTCCATTTCTGGACTTGAAAACTACTGTCTTTTCATTGTATTCTCACATAGTAGGAAAAGAGCAAGAGAGTCCTTTTGGTCTCTTTTATAAAGGAACCAGTCCACCCATAAGGCTTCTACCCTTACCACCTAATCACCTCCCAAAGACTCAACCTCCTAATACCCATTCATTGGATTAGGATTTCAACGTATGAATTTGGGGGTAACATAAACATTCAATCTTTAACACCACCATAGAATAGCAAGGTATTGCCTCATTTTAGATTTGGGTTTCTAGAAAGATAACTCTGCAGTTATACGAGAAACCCTTTCTTTACAATAGTTCTAAACCTCTTGAAGCTCTTTTAAGACCCTATGATTTAAATTTAAGCTTGTGGTATTTTTCCTAACAAAACAGATCAAGGAAAATGATTAGAACTGTTCTCTTTGCTTTAATGAATTAGATGGTGCAATAATGATGCAATATTTAGACTAATATTAGAGTCTCAACCTGATTAGCACATTAGAATTACCTAGGGAACTTTTAAAAGTCAAGAATCCCAGGCCATTGTTCAGATATTTCTTTCGTTTTCTAACATTTAAAAGCATTTATTGAAGTAACATTGTTTTATAACATTATATGTTTCAGGTTTCAGATTGCTTAAATTAGAATTTCTGGGAGTGGAACTCAAGCATCAGTATTTTTAATACTCCCAAGATAATACTCCCGATGTGCATCCAAGATTGAAGGACACCTGGAAGTTGGGGAAATGGAGGAAGAGTTCTAAGTGAAAGGCCAGTTAATGTGAGAAATGAGCCTTTTTGTTTGTTTGATTTGATGACTGGTTAGCTGAGGGAAGGGAAGGTATGGCTGTTAATGTGATTTAGGCTTTAGCCCAAGGTTGGAAAGGATATCAGAATTCTTACTTTCAAAGCACAAGGGAAAAGCATGGTCACAGACTCCTACACATATCCCTCACCTGGCACTGTCAGAGCCTTCCCTGGCCAGGAGGACTTACCTGTTTCCTTTTCCCTCTACTGTCACTGTAGGCTCTTCTGCTGACCTCTCTACCCTCCAGTTTGAGGTGGGTTCCATAGCTGCGCCGCTCCCTCCTTGTAATGGCGGTCCACAGATCTGTGGCTCTAATGGAGGCAAGTAGCAGGAGGACGAAAGGGAAACTTGCTGCCCCTGCCTCGCTGGTGCATAGCAACTCATATACCAAAGAGGCAAACTGGTTGACCTACAATTTCGAAGAGCCCCTACATTTGGTCAATCCTCTCACAGGCAGTACCCTCTGAGCTATTTCGCAGTTTATGTAACTTCAGTGCTTTTCACAAAACAAGAAGTGGACAATAAATGTGAATTGAATAAGAAAATTTGATACCTCTTCTTTTTTTCATAGCACTTAGGTCTATCAACCCCAAACAGACTAAAAATATATCCAGTATATCCCCAGCACCTATCAGGTGGTTCTCAATAAATATTTGCTAAGCGATAAATGAATAACTAAATAATTGCTTCTTCTGAATCTCACACAACCTCCACTATAACATGAATTTTGAATGCTATTTGGCTGGTTGATGTTAACCTAAAGCAGTGAAGTTACTGGAAACTAGTGCCTTTCTAGAAGCAACATTGTGGTGTTTCAAGCTCATAGATGATAATTTGCAGTTTCCTCTAATGTAAAGTATCATCAGTAATGTGCATTAGACTGGGAGAAGAACTAATAAAATTAGTATGAATGTGAATTTTAAATGCAGCAAAAGAAACCGCAGAGCACTAAATGTTACTGGTCAGTGAAGAGTCATTTCCTGCTGCTCCCTATTCCTGCTTTATGTACAGAAAACAAACAAGGAAAAGCCATGTTTTAAGAAACTGTGAAGAGATAATGACTTAGTAGTATGCCTGAAATACCAATGCCAAGCCAAGTGAAACTGATTAGAACAAAAGAAAACAAGTGTTTAAAAAATGTATATTATCGTGCAAAACTATGTGCTTAGTCCACACGTGTGGAAAGTCCCCAAATGGAGGTTAGCCTGAATTAAAAGTTAGCTTCCAAGTGAATATCAAGTATGAAAAGGCTTCCAGCATTCAACTGGATTTATTCCTTTCTCCTCAGCAGAGTGAGAGTCAAGTAAGGAAGAGGGGCCAGGGGGAGGAAGAGAGAGATATTTAGGTATTTTAAAAAACTGTTTAAAAGAATAGTGTTTAATATTGTATTTGGAAGTAATCTTTATTCCCTAGTCACAACTCTATTTAAAAAAATACTTTGCTTTTGTCTAACTGAAAACCAGGCTGCAACTTAATCCTGTTCCCTCAATTAGTTCTCAATAACAAAGAAAAATAAGAAGCTAATTTCTTCTTCATGATACAACAAGCCAATTCAAATAACCCTAAACCATCCCATTTTCCTTATTAAATCCAGTCTCTGTAATTCTTTAAAAAATATTAAGATTACATTCTGGGCACGCTTTGGTGGAGCAGCAGTTAGGTCAATCAGCTCCAAAGGAACACAGGCCGCATATCCCTGGGTTCAAGTCCTGGGTTGAGGGAAGAAACCAGTGTGAACAACTAAATAAAATAAAATAAAAATATTTCTTCCTCCTCTCTATTCTTGCCTGCTTTACCTTCATTCCTGCCTGCACTTTCTTTTAAAAACAAAAGATTATACTACATTCTGAATACTAAAATTCTAAATATCAAATTCAAAAATACTAAAAAAAAAAAAAAAGTTGTTATAATGTCCTATAACCTGGAAGAGGAAAACCATTATCAAATGTGTAACAAAAAGGATGTTTAAATTATCTAGAAAAATTTAAAACCCACACAGAGAATTTTTGCCTATTAAATATTAAAACATTCTATAAATCTGTAAGAAATTAAAGCAATATCACAGGTATAATTGAACAAGTTAACAGAATAGAGTCAAGAAGAAATCTATCAATTCTGTTCCTGCTACAAGTCATAATGATGCTCAAGACACAACATCAGTTGATGTCCTCTTGGTGCCAATCAGTGGAGCACATGAGCTGTCTCCAGGAATCCTCGTAAGAGCAGGGAAGAGGCAGAGATGGCACCGAACATACAAACTCAGTCCTCTCTGACCCCAATACCCATGTTCTTAATGAAAATATACTAGAACCTTCATCTTGAAGTAGTAGTATTTAAAACTGAAGGAAGGTACTGGAGCAATTGGCTTAAAATATGAGCAGCAGTAAAGTTAGATTACTTGCATGATTAAAAAATTGGACTAAAATCTGAAATGCAAAAATTAAAATGTACTATATGAAACATAGAACAATTTTTATAACCTTAGAGTGACAAAAGTCAATATTAAAATGATATGAAGGTCAGAAACTGAAGGAAAACTGATTTGACCACTTGTATGGTTGAAGGCCCTGTAAAGACAGTTAAGAAAGCCTAGACAAAAATTTATAACATATGTGAAAAACAAAAGGTCAATACTATGTTATAAAATGCACTTAACAAAGAAATATGAAAAAATATCAACACCCTAATCAAAATTGGAAAAAGGATACAGACATTTCACAAATAAAGTAGCATAGATTGACAATAAAAATATATAAATATACTCACATTCACTGTCAAAAATAAAGATGCTGAAAATACCCAGTATGATGAGAATGTCTGTGCAAGAACAGGCATCCTCTAAGAGTATTTCTCTATTATTAATTTTACTGTGTGTGCCTGTCATATTTTCAAAAACATTTATTGCTATAAATTTCATTTTATACATTAAAATAAACTCACATGCATAGGTTCCCCATGTGTGCAGTTTCCTCATTCCTCAGATATAGGACAACACAAACTGCCTTTTACCAAGTCACCAAGTGTTCTTCACCAACAGTCCAGTGTGCTCTGCCATGAGTTGCCCCCTCCACCCCATGACCGTTCCCTCATTTCTGTTGCAAGTGTCCAAGGGTTGGTTTAGTTTCACCTGTTCCTTTGTCTTGTCCATTCACATTCCACCTATGAGTGAGGTCATCTGGTATCTTTCTTCTTTTGACTTGTTTCACTTAGCATAATCTCTTCTAGATCCATCTATTTTAATTCAAATGACAGGGTTTCATCTCTTCTAAGAATTGTGTAGTGATCCACAGTGTATATGTGCCACATCCTTTTTATCCATTCATCTAATATTGGGCATTTAGGTAAGTTCCAGTTCTTAGCTATTGTGAATAGGACTGCATAAACAAGGGAGTGCATTAATCTCTGTGAATTAGTGTTTTTATATCTTTTGGGTGAACACCCAGAAGTGAATGGCAGTATCATATGGGACTTCCATAGTCAACTTTTTGAGGAATCTCCATACTGTTTTCCGTAGGCTTTGCACCAATTTGCACTTCCAGCAACAGTGTAAAAGTGTTCCCTTTTTTCCACATCTTCACCAACATTTGTTTTTTCCACACTTTTGGATAATAGCCAGTCTCATGGGTGTACAGTGATATCCCACTGTTGTTTCAATTTGCATTTCCCTGAAGGCTGTCAGTAGAAACATCTTTTCAGTTGCCTGTTAGCTATCTGTATATTGTTTGGAAAAACATCTCTTCAATTCCCTTATATTTTACTTAATTACCTGTTTTTCTGTTATTGAATTTTATGACTTCTTTGTATGTTTCGGATATTAAGCCCTTGTCAGAAATACGAAATGCAAGTATCTTCTCCAGTTAGTAGGTTGTCTTCATGTTTTGGTGATATTTTCTTTTGTTGTGTTTAGTTAGATGTAGTCCCAATTGTTTATTTTTCTTTTTGCTTCCTTTGAATCTGGAGTTGAGTCCCCAGAGACCTCTCTAAAACTGATGTCATGCAACGTCTTTCTTGTGTTGTTTTTCCAAGAATTTTATGCTTTCTGGTTTTATGTCTTAAGTCTCTAGTCAATTTTAAGTTAATATTTGTGAATGATGTTAGAGAGTGTTCCAGCTTAATTCTTTTGCATGTGGCAGTGCAGTTATCCCAACAACATTTATTGAAGAAACTCCTTTCTCCATCGTATGTTTTTGGCTCCTTTGTCATCAATTAACTGACTGTATGTGAGTGGGTCAGTATCTGGTGATTCAGTTCTATTCCACAGATCTGTGCCCTATTATTATTCCAGTACCACACTGTTTGATCACTATAGCTATATGGGAGTGTAATCTCTCCAGATTCATTCTTTTTTTCTCACAATTGCTTTGGCTATTCAGGACCTTTTGTTTCTCCATGCAAATTTTAAGATCTTTTTGTTCTGTTTTCTGGAAATAAGCCCATGGGATTTGGGATTTTAATGAGGATTGCATTAAATCTATACATTGCTTTAGGTACGATGACCATTTTAATCATGTTGATTCTTTCCAACCATGAGCATGGGATGTCTTTCCATCTCTTTGTATCCTCCTCTATTTCTTTTAAGAAGAACATGTGTTTTCACTGCACAGGTCTTTCACCTTCTTTGCTAAGTACATATTCCAAGATATTTGATCTTTTACTTCTGTTTTAAATGATGTTTTTCTTGATTTCATTTTCTTCTAGAGTGCTGTTTGTGTATAAGAATACAATGGATTTTGTAGTCTGCCACTTTACTATATTCATTGATGAGTTCTAGTAGTTTTTTGACAGTTTTTAGAATTTTCAAAAAATATATCATGTCTTCTGCAAATAATGATAGTTTCACTTCCTCCTTTTCAACTTTGATTCCTTTTGTTACTTTTTCTTGCTTTATTGTTCTGGCTAAAATCTCCAGTACAATGGTAACTAGTAGTGGTGAGAGTGGACAGCCTTGCCTTGTTCCTGAACTTAAGAGTAAATGATTTCAGTTTTTCTGCATTGCCTATGATGTTGGCTGTGGGTTTGTTGCATATGTCCTTTAACATGTTGAGGTATGAACATTCTATTCCCATTTTATTCAGGCTTTTTGTAAAATCCTAAATGGGTGTAGGTTCTTGCAAAAGTTATCTCCACGTCTATTGGTATGATCATGTGATTTTTCTCTTTGCTTTTGTTGATATAGTGTATTGCATTAATAGATCTACATATGTTGAACCAGCCTTGCATCCCTACCATAAATTCTTCTTAGTCATGGTGGATGATCGTTTTGGTGCACAGTTGGATTGGGTTTGCCAAAATTTTTTTGAGAAGTTTTGCATCCAGATTCAATTGAGTTATTATTGGTTTTTAATTTTCATTCTTGGTGATGTCTCTATCAGCTTTTGCTATAAGTGTTATGTTAGCCTCATAAAAAAGTGTTTGGAAATGTTGCATGTTCTTAAATATTCTGGAACAGTTTGAGAAAAATGGGTATCAATTCTCTGAAGGTTTGGTAAAACTCATAATAAAAACCATCTGGTACTAGGCTTTTATTTTTAAGGAGAATTTTGATTACTTCTTCAATTTATTTGCTTGTAATTTCTCTGTTAAGGTATTCCAGTTCTTCCAGGTTCAATCTATGTAGACTGTATTATTCTAAAAATCTGCCCATATCCTCAAGTTTGTCTAATTTGTTGATATACAGCTGCTCATAGTAGTCTCTTAGGATGTTTTGTTTTTCTGTGGTATCTGTTGCAACTTCTCACCTTTCATTTCTGATTCTAATTATGAGAGTTTTCTCTAGTTTTCCTTTGTGAGTCTAGCCAATGGTTTGTTAATTTTGTTTATATTTTAAACTTTTGGTTTCATTGATGTTCTGGATTATCTTTTCGTTTTCTATTACATTTATTTCTATTCAATTTTTATATTTCCTTTCTTCTATTAATTTTTGGCTTAAATTTTTCTTCTTTCTCTAGTTGTCTTAAATGTAAGATTATATTTTTGTGATTTTTCTTGTTTCGTGAGGTAGGCCTGGGTTACAATGAACTTCTCTCAGTATTGTTTATGCTCTATCCCATGGATTCTGGTAGCTCATGTCTTCATTTTTACTTGTCTCTAAGTGTTTTTAAGTTACTCTTTGATTTTTTCTTTTACCCGAGTCATTCAGAAGCATAATGTTTAGTCTTCAGTTAATTTGTGTCATCCAGCTTTTTCTTTGTGGTTGATTTCTAGTTCTAAGCCTTTGTGGTCAAAGATGCTTGGTATGATTTCAGTCTTTGTAAATTTGTTAAGACATGTTTTGTGTCCCGACATGTGATCTATCCTTGAGAATATTTCATGTGCACTGAGAAGAATGTGAAATCTGTAGTCATTGGATGAAGTGTTTGGTATTTGTCTATTAGAACCAGCTGTTCCAACTGGTCATTTAAAGCTGCTGTTCTCTGGTTAATTTTCTACCTTGATCTGTCCATTGTTGTAAATGGGGTGCTGACCTCTCCTACTATTATTGTGTTGCTGTTGATGTTTCTCGTCATTTCTAAAAACACTTGCTTAATATATTTTGATGCTTCTTTATTTGGTGCATGTATATTGATAAACATTATGTCTTCTAGCAGGATTGACCCATTTATCATTATATAGTGTCCACAGCTATCTTTTGTTAGGCTTTTTAGTTGGAAGTCTGTTTTATCTGATGTAAGTAGGGCTGCTCCTGTTTTTTTGTGGTTGCCATTTGACTATAGGATTGCCTTCCAACCACTGTCTTTGAGTCTTTTTTTATCTTGTGAAAGGTGAGTTTCCTGAATGCAGGAGAAGTGTGGTTTATGCTTTTAAATCCGTTCAGCCACTCTGTGTCATTTGACTAATGAGTTCAGTCCATTAACATTTAAGATAATTACTGATATATAACTGTTTGTTGTCATTTTGCAACTTGTCTTTTCTATTTTGTTCGAGGCAACACCTTTGTTCTTCTCTTTCTCTCCTTAGGTGGGTTGAATGTAGTCATATTTTTATTGTTTTCCATTGTGGTTCTCTTCTTTGCTTTTTCCCTGGAGATGAATTTTGAGGTTACCCTGGTGTTAACATTAAGAATTCTATGTTTATTTCCTATTTTCATTTGAAAGTAGATTAGTCTTACACTCATGCTAACCATTCACATTTTTGTTCTTTTCTCCTCCTCTCCATTTTTCATATCTTGCTGTCTTACTTTTCAAAAGTGGGATTTATTTACACTTTATAGAGCATCTGCCAGTATTTTTTGTGTATATGGTTTGTGGTGTCCAAGTCCTTTAACTACTGGAGAAGCTTTTTGTCATTCCTTTAGTTCTGAATGATAATCTCGCAGGATCTAGAATCCTAATTGAAAATGCTTTGCTTTCAGCACTTTGAATATATCGTGTCATTTCCTTTCTGGCTTGTAGAGTTAGTTGAGAAATCTACTAACAATCTTATGGGGACACCTTTCTATTTGACTTATTTTTCTTTGGATGTTTTTAAGTTCTTTCTTTATCTTGTATTTTTGAAACTTTGATCACAATCTGTCCAGGTGTAGCTCTGTTTGGGTTTCTTTTATTAGGAACTCTGAGTTTCCTGGGTCTGGAGGCTTGCTTTTTTCTTCAGGTTAGGGCAATTCTCAGCTATTATTTCTTCAAATACAGTTTGTACTTACTTTTCTCTCTCTTCTTCTGGGACTCCTATGATTTGAATGTTGTTCCTTTTGATGTTATCCCAATGTCTCGAATGCTGTCTTCATTTCTTTACATTCTTTTACCTCTTTGCTGGTTTATTTGAATGTATTATTCTGTTTTATTTTCTAGCTGACTAATTCTATTGGAGGCTTTATCTATCCTATTCTTGAGTCCCTCTATTGAGTTCTTTAGTTCAGCTGTCTTATTCTTTGTTTCTTTGATATCTTGCTTCATTTCTTCTTTCTTTTTGGTTGTTCTCTTTTTTCTTTGTTATTTTCTTGATTTCCATAAATATATTTATCTCACTGTTGCCCTTAATTCATCCTCTGATAGTTTGAATACATCTGTTACAGTCAGATTTTCTACTGAGGTTTTAATTGGATCCATCATTTTGAATATATTTATCTGTGCTTTTGCTCTGATAGACATTTTACTTTTATTTCTGTGGATTAGGTTTCCCTTCAGTGATAACCTTGTGTAGCGTATTAACTTGCACCAAGTAAACCTGGATCTTGGTTTGAACAATGTGATATCTTTCAGTTTTGTGGTCTCACCACTGGTTGGATTTGTTGAAGTTCTTATGTGGACCTTCTACTGGGGCCTGAGAGTCCAGCCTATGGGGTTGAAGTTCACATGGGGGATGCAGAGCCTCCCCACAGCATTCTAACTCTGAACCTAATGACCACCTTGCTGTTGGCCCATAATCGGCAATCAGATTTCAGTTTGCCTTCACCCATAAGGTGACACTAGTAGTTAGCATCGATATTTTCTCCCTCTGGGAGACCTTTTTTTCTCTTTATGCCTGGGGTGGGATTTCTGGTGTGTGCATGTGTCCTGCGGCTCTGGGGTAATATGATGGGAGGGGTTGGGGATAGGCAATTCCCCTAGCTCCCTTCCAGTTATGGCATCATCCAGTATTATTCCTGAATGGGGTTCCTCTTCAAACCACCAAGGTACTGGTCCTCTTTTTGCTCTATGCTAACATCCTAGCTTGTGTCCTGGTCTTGCTGGGTTATCTCTGTGATGTCTCTGTGATGCTTTCATTATTCTTGGGAGGCCTGGTTCTTCCTGCAGTTCTACCTCCTCTGCTGTGGCCCAAATTCTTAATCTGCAGTATAGCTCTGAACCCTGACATTTTGTCTACCCTTTGTGGCCATGATTGCTGCTGTACTTCTATAGCCTCTGTGCCTGCTTTTTCTCAGTATTTGTTTCTGGAAAATGGTGGATTTCTAGTTGCTCTATGGGAAGAATGTGGGTTTTAATCCTACCAGGTTGCCATCTTGACTCTGATCCAAGTCTATTTCTATAAGTTTTGCCACTGGTATATAAAGATTGCAGCAACCAATAAAATATCTTTTCTAGAAATAAATTAATAAACTGTTTCCCTCTCCAGTGATCTGAACCTATTTTGAGAATTTACGTGACTTATATTGAAAAGTTTATTGCTCCCAACAGAAATACCAACACATTTACCAACCTTTATATGCAAAGCATTTGGAGTCACTGGAAGTAAGAGAGGTAGCCAGGGCCTAACATAGGATGAAAAGTTTTACCTGAACTAGGTATAAGCTGTGGTTTGAATCAGACTTGGGATAAAGGGAGTTGGAAAAATTCTTCATAGGTATCAACTTCTGAAATGTTTCTTCAAAGAAAAGCAATCATTAGACATATGAAGGAGCGATGACTGTCCAGGTTAAATAGCACTGACATATGTGAATAAAAGGGGATGCTGGAGAACATGGTGAGTCTCAGGAGCCACTGGTGCTTTCTGAGGCTGCAGGAATGGAAAGTTCAGATGCTGGAGAGAAAAGACTGATGTTTATATGTCATTGTAAGAAGTCTGAATTTTATTCTTATGGTAAATATAAACCATCAAGGGATTTTAAAGTAGGAAAGGGACCTAATCACATATACATTTGAGAAAATCACCCTAGAAGACTATTTCTAGTAAGATCATAGACTGATACAGTCAGCAAAATTTCCAGGTACAAAAATATTAAATGGTTTATAAATGTGGACAGCATTTTCCCTCTGCCCCTCTGGGTTCTCCTCAGTTGGTCAAGCAATCAAATAAGCATCAGACAGATTAGTAATGGAAAGGAACAAATTTAAAGTACATGCATCAGAAGAATCTACATAGCTGTAAACTATCAATGGACAATGGACAAAATGAGGATGGACACACACACACACACACACACACACACACACACACACACACACCCCATCCTGAGTTAAAGAATGGCATAGGCCTGGGATTTCAAAGAGAGAAGAGGACTTACATGTCAGAGAGTGGCTTCTATGACAAAGACTAAATGCTCTATAATTACATGTTTCCCTTTTTATACAGATAGATTTCTCTAGTAGAAAGGTTTTTTTCAGATAAAATTCCTAATCCTGGTTTCCAATTTTCATTCTTCTAGGTAGTTAATGGAGTAATAAAAGTTTTTCTGGAGCCTAGAGGACTTCTATTGACCTTAGCTCAAAATAATCTACATACAAAAGTGGCATACCTTGGGAAGGTTTATTCTGAACATCTTGGCGTTTTCTTTCTGAAAAACTTGTGGAGGTCTATCTTTGATAGTAAAAGTTCAAAAAATATTTTAAAAGCATCATCAAAATCATACACATAAAAAAACAATGTAATTCCTATATCCAGCACAAAGAAGGAATGAAAAATTGAGTTGTGTATGCCTGTGGTAATACCACACTGTCTGAGGAAAAGGGGGAAATTTTGTCCTTCTATTTTGGGGAGCTGAGATTAATTGACCTTGGATGATACTTGAAACTGGGAGAAGCAGAGAATTGGAGCTAAAACTCTTTGAGAGCTTCCCTTTCTGTGACCTCATCTTTTCTCATATACTTAAAAGCTAGTTGTGCTTTGCTCACTTCATCAATTTTTAATCTTTGCTTAATCATTCCCATCAGCTGTTACATCTCACATCTTAGGAATTCTTTTTTAATGAACAGAAGAAGTGAACAGACAACCTATCCAAAGAAGATACACAAATAGCCTACAGACACATGAAAAAATATTCTGTCACTCGTTATCAGAGAAATACAAATAAAAATCGCAGTGAGATACCACCTCAGTCCAGTGAGACTGGTCTATATTCAAAAGTCTAGAAATAACAAGATACCAAGATGGATTTTAATGTACAAGTTATTTATAAACTGTGAAGCATAAAGAAGTAGAAAGAAGCTGAGAAAGACTTTGGATCATGGAGACATATATAAAAACAGAGGAGCAAGGAAAGAAGTTTAAGTAGAAAGATCTCAAATTGCAGAACAGTTTTGAAAGAGTTTTTCCAAGCTCATGCAGAGTCCTTGAAATTTATAAGATTTATTCCATGACCTTAGAAGTAAGTCTTAAAGGTGTTCCAGCTGTGCTCAGTCATGCATGGAACAGCTCAGGTGAATCAAAGCCTCTGCAGAAACATCACGGTGGATGTGAGGGGTTTGTCAGTCAACGACTCTCCCCACCAAAGGAGACCTGAGTGGCTAATTTCCATAGCAGTCACAGTCCAGCCTTTAAGTCACATAGATATATTTCTCCATGTAGGTTTGGGGGGAAGCTTGTCATGGTTTTCATTGTCTGGAGTCTTAAGGAAAAACTTAGAGAAGGGGGCATAGTTGGAGCTTCTACCAGTGCATCACTGTTACTCATCATTTCCCTCTCCATTATCCATTCTAAATTCCCCCTTACCCTCACGTATCACCTCAGCAGGTCTTGATGGCTTCCCCAATGAGTCATCTAAACCTTCATTACTAAGTAGTCTTCTCCAGTTAGGATAGCTGCACATGTCCATTCACAAATACAAGGAACCAGGGAGCACCAAGAGGTTCCCAAGCGGATCATCTAGCTCCATCTGTATTCTTGTTAACAGCAGCTCTACCTCCAGCCAAGCGTATGATATCTCTCCTTCCCTGCTTGGTCTTGGAAATGAAGAATCCAGAGTACTTTGAAAGTGGTTGAAGTTTCAGTTCAATAGTCAGCTAATAAGGGTGAATCTCTTTGGGGAACCAGAATCTCTAACCCTGAAAATTCCAGTATTGCAGAGACAGGAAGCACAATGCCTCTCAGTGGGTCACTGAGGGTGATCATGGGACCACTCAAGCTTCCAACCCCTGTGTTCTCCCTAATAAGGACACAGGGCCATAAAGAGGTCTGATTTAACGCATATACTGTATTCTAATGGATAACACCCCATTGTCTCAGACTGCTGTCTCTAGCTGGTGCTTCAATTGTGCCTTTAGAAGACTATTTCAGAATTCTGTGTAGCCAACTTATTCTGGGTGGTTCAGTATATGATACAGCCATTGGATTCCATGGGCATGTGTTCATTCCCACACCTCGTTCACTGTGAAATCGGTCTCCTGTTAAATCAGACACTACGTGGTATCTCATACCTATATATCAAGCATTCTATAAACCCCACATAGGGAAGTTGGCTAGTCTCATTCTATGGAAAGGAAAGGTGAACCATGACAAAATAAGCACCTACCTTATGAAAACAAAATGTTGATCCTTCCAGGATAGAGTTTAATGTAATTAATCTGCGAAAAGGTGGCTATTTAGTGTTCTTGAGGCATTATGCTTGCTATTTAGCACATCTCTCTGTTGCTAACAGTTCAAACATTCAGAAGCAGAAGAAATACTGTCAGATCAGTAACCTGTGTCTCAGTCACTATGGTCACTCCATTCATGTGGCCATCTTGTCAATTTTGGAGTGATTGATGATGAAGTGTGACTAATATCAACTAATTGAGTCAGTTTGTCTTTCTGGTCATTCAGAACTTCCATGGGGGAAGCTTTCTGGTGGACATTACATTTGATACAAAGATCATTACACTTAACACCCATTCTCATGGGTACTTTCATATACCTCTATACCAGATTTCCTTATCTCTCATCTTATAGTACATTTCCTGTCCAAACAGCCAAGCTATTAATAGGCCATTGTCCAGCAATCTATATGATTCTCATCTCAGGCCACTTCTTCAGCACAAAGTAGATAACCAGGTGCACCTCTCACAGTTCTATCCATTAGGAAGATTTTCACTCTCCACTGATTTTCAGAGGTCACTCCTGAATATAGCTATAATGTCACAAGTTTCATCTTTGGGTTTCACAACATATCAAATCAACTCATCTATAAAACGAAGCTTTGTTGATAATATGGGTCTCCTCTAAGGCTACAAGTGTGAGAAAATGTGGAAGTAACAAGAGGATCCGGATTAGCTGCTCATAGAGTTTACTCGTGCTGATTATTCCTCCTTAGGCTTAATCCCAGATGTATCACTTCTCTCTTATAATGAATTGTTGCTGACCTTAAGACTTGCTGAATTTGATGACAGAAATCATGATCCGTTTTGTTCACTGATTTATTTCAAGTATATAGAATGATGACTGGAATATAGCAGTAGCTTATCAAATATGTATTAAAGAAATAAAGAATATAGAAAAATTTCAACCCAAAATATTTTTAAAAGTTAGCTCCTTGAAAAGATGCATAAAATAAAAAAAATTATCAAAATTATTAATATCAAAAGGAAAACAATGCAAATAAACCATACGAGGAATCAAAAATGAGACAGAGGTACATATATGGCAGGCTTAAAAATAAATAAATCACTTATTATCTTTACTGTACCATCATTATTCTTCCAAACCACTTTCCCTATTTTTCAACTTAATTCCTGTGGCAAGTCTGCCAGTAGCCCTAGCCTATTTTCTACAGTTACCAAAATGATGTCTTTCTTTTAAGTGATTTACTGTAAGCTCATTTTAGACTTAGAGAGACTGTTCAGAAATAGCAGAGTTCCTGTATGTGCTTCATACAACTTCTCTTCGTGTTACATAGCCATAGCACAATGATCAAGCCTAAGAAATTAATATTGGTGCCAATACAATTAACTAACCTACAGATTTTATTCGAATCTCACCTGTTTTTCTATTAAAATTCTTTTTCTATTCCAGAATACTATTCAACCCCCCACGTTGAATTTAGTAGTCAATTTTCATTTTGTGTCCCATCCAATCTGTGGACATTTTCATAGTCTTTACTTGACTTTCATGACCTTGACACTTTTGAAGAGCACTGCAGTTAAAGAAGTCAATTTATCACATTGTGTGTGCCTCCATGTGTCTGTGTGTGTGTGTGTGTGTGTGTGTGTGTGTGTGTGTGTGTGTGTGTGTGAAGGAGCCAGTAAGAATAATTTATGTCAATAAATTTGAAAACATGGATTCAGAACCAATTCCTAGAAAAACAAGCTATTCAAGAAGACTCAGGAAATTCTGAAAATGTGTAGTAATTTAATTACTATTAATAACTATTAAAGAAATCAAAATCTACTTTCCAAAAATAAAGTGAAATAAAAACATTAGTTCTAGTTAGTTTCACAGGTAAGTTCTAGCAAAATGTTAAGAAACATGTAATATCAATCTTTTCCAAACTGTTCCAGTGAGAGAAAAAAGAGGCTCAACTCCTCCATCTTATGCTATGAGGCAAGTATATGCTTGATACGAAAGTTAGACAAGAGCAAGATGAGGAAAAAAAAAAAGTAGAGCAATCTCCCGAGTAAACAGAGAAGCATAATTCTCCTGATTTATGTGGGTAAAAACAATGATCATGTCAAGCTATTTTTGAAAAACATTTTATGAAAGATCACACACATATGATTTCTTTTAAAAAATCTTTTAACAAGCTAGAAATAATTGGAAACTTTCTTAACTTGACAAAGAGTATCGACCAAAAACCTAAAGCAAACTTTATACTTAATGATGAATCATTAGAGACACATTTCCTTTCGAAAAGAAACCAAGATGACAGTCATCACTGTTTCCACATAACATTTTACTGAAAGCCCAAGGCATAACGGTTGGAAGGAAATACAACTGTCATTACTCATAGATGATATTATTCTCTGCACATGCATTCAAGAGAATCTGTAGATAAATTCTTCAAAATAAGAAAGTTCTCTAGTTTTAGAAATTAATAAGTAGGTCTAATTTGGTGATTGAGTAAGATAAGGAATGAATAAAGATCATATCTAGTGTTCTATCCTGGGAAAATCTGTGGTATGGTACCAGTTCTTTATATTACTTATTCCAGAAGAAAGTGAGTCTAGTGTTAGGGCAGAGACAGACTATGTGAGTTGATTCCTGGAGAACTCATCTATGTGGGGCCCTAAATATCACTGGAAATATAAAGAGACAGAGAAAATTGTTCTCAAAACTGCTATTTAAGAGATGGCTACATGCAATTGTAAGGAATATGCTGATGTGCTAATTGGGTTGGGAATAAGTTTCCTCTCTCCACAAAGTATCATCCTATCAATGGTGGCAACTCACTTGACTGACTCCTAAGATAACAGGTTAGTCATATGGGTTTTGCTTTCTGAACGGAAAAGGTGTGTACTTAGCTGATATGGTCAGAAAAATAGAGACATCTGGGTTTTGGAAATAGTAGCAATTCATTCTCTACCCTTTCTCTTAAAAATTCTTAGTTTCTATTCTGAATAAAGGTTGAAGGGTGGGATGGAGTGGTAAATTAGTGACTAAAAAGCCTAAGCCTCTCACTATTATGTGGGTTGGTGGAAACTGAGGAATTCAACTTAGTATGTGATAAGCAAGATGCAACTATTTAAGTTAGTTGATTGGATATGCTGTCTAGATCCTGGAAATACATATTTAAGAGTTAGTAAGCAGATGGAGAGTTGAAACCATGGGCAAGGAAGGATGGGTCAAGTAGAGAAAAAAATACAGAAATGGGTTCCAAGAATAGAAAAATGAGGGTGGGTAGTCAGAGAAGTAGGAAGAAAACTGTGGCAGTAACTTGGGAGAGCTCAGAAGAGAATATTAAGGAGAAAATACTCCTTAATAGGTAACAAATATTAGCAGAGTAAAAAGTCCTCAAAGTCGCATAGAAAATTAATCAAATTTAATCTATTCTTATTGAAAAAGACTATCTAAACACAATTTTTACCCTGACAAAGTTATTCCTTAATTCATTTGTTCACGCGTATTAGTGAAGAATCATTATATCCAAAAGCTGTGTAAACACAATCTCTTCTCTTTTCCTCTCTTAATGAACCAAATTCAAGCTCTGCTTTTTCCTGAACATCTAAGAACAAGTATGGATTAAATACATACATTTTCTTTTTTTATTTGATTAAATCTTTTGAACTTAGCAATTCACTCCTGGGTACATTAAAATTAAATGGCTTTTCTGAGGTTGAACTTTAGTTTTTTATATATTACCTCTATTATGTTATATTCATTAAAAACATATGAAGAATTTGTGTACTCATTCTTTTGCTTTTTCCCATGTAATTTTATTTCAGTATCCTCTAAGTGAATTTCGTCTAGTATTTTCTTGAGATCATCTATATACTTTGCTAAAAATTTCCACTGAGTCTAATGTAATGTTTTCCTCACTGGATAAGCTACATAGTTCCATATTAATTCATTTATGACCAGCTAATACATTTTAGGCATTCTTTTGTCATCATGGAACTTAAATCATGTAAGGAAAAGAAATCATAGAATTAAATAATTAGAATACAATATACAATATGCCAGAAGGTTATGAGACCTATTAGAGAAGTCAGTTTGGAATGGAGTGGCCTGGGAAAGTCACATGGAAAAGGTACCGTTGAAGTGAGGTCTTTGAGAAGCAGAAGGATTTAAATAGGTAAAGATGGGGAGGGGGCCTTTTAGGAAGGGACATTTGTGTGAGTCAAAGCATGAAGGCAGGAAAGTCCAGGAAATAATGTGTAGATATACTTGCTGGAAGAAAATATATCAGAGATGAGAGGAGAGAGCTAAGCATGCCGACAGCTAATTCCGAGCACTAATTAGAAGTCAGGCAGCCTACAGGGTGTTTTACATTCATCATACCACTGAAACCTCACACAACACAAAGGGACAGATAGTTCCCATTTCTGTTTGACAAATGCAGAAACTAAGGCACAGCAGGAGTCAATGACTGATCTAACTTTGCACAGAGAGGTAATGGCTGAGCTGGGATTAGAGCTGATTAGAGCTGTACTCTGTGCAATGTTGCTAGAAAGGGTGGAGGGGCTGCATGAGAGGTGGGAAGATTTCCAGAACACTGGGTCATGAATATGAGGAGAAGAAAGTTTCAAGGAAGCAGAGGCCATTTATAGTGATTAACCACCCAGAGGACCCATAATCCTGGAATGAAAACAAGCCGGTGATGGGGTGATTAGTTGGC
The DNA here is from genome assembly GCA_004363575.1 of Solenodon paradoxus. Taxonomy (NCBI): domain Eukaryota; kingdom Metazoa; phylum Chordata; class Mammalia; order Eulipotyphla; family Solenodontidae; genus Solenodon; species Solenodon paradoxus. The sequence goes on along the minus strand of RJWH01004879.1, from coordinate 7,410 downwards.
CCCTGGAGACTTCATGTTCAGCAGAACAGTGGCAAGAAAGTCAAGCATAGAAGATTCATGAGGAAGGAGGCAGACCAGTGACTTCAAACCACTTTTATAAAGATTTCAGTGCCCAAGGGCAGGAGAGAAAGGGCAGTAGCCTGAAAAAAGTGGTCAATTTGTGGTTTTGTTTTTCAGCTCTATCCTTGTATTTATTTCTGTAGAAGAAAATGGGTGAGAAGTGTTGGAGAAGGAAGGTAACTGAAGAATCAAAGTCATTTTTGCGGCAGGGGATAAAGAGATCAAAAATGCAGGGAAGGCTCTGAGCCACAGAGAGCAGGAAAGATGACTTTCTCTCTGAAACAAGAGGAAGGGAAGGCAGGAAGGGCAAAAATACATTCTGCAGTAGTAAAGTAGAGACTGAGCAAGTCTACTTCTCCTGACTTCCTTTACCAGTGAGGTAGAAGGCCAGGCCCAGAGCTGGAAAAAAGGTAGATTGGAATGGAGGTAGAAACTTTAAGAATTGAGGTAGTGATCTGAAAACAATAAGCGGAAAGTCAACAAGAGTTGTGTTCAGTCTGATCTGGCATAATTAACCTAGCAGGTTAAACTTCACCCCTCTAGGATGCTGGCCCCCAGAGGAGCTCACCTGTACAACCTCATTTCCTTTGTGCTCCCCTTCCTGAACCAGCCACTCCACCACTGGGGTCCCCTATGTCATGCTTGTTCCCACACTCCTTTTCCTAATTCCTGCACCCATTTTAACAGCCTTGTTTGTGCCCTAGACTTATGCCTGTACTGCTCCAGCCAGCTCTGACTTCCACCGTATGCAATTCCAATTCCAACACATTCCTCTGAATTCCCCCACACATACACGCCCGCTGTAGCTAATCACTTTGCTCAGTTCAGCCTGAACCCTGGAAACTTTAACAGCATTTGTTCAAGAGGCATAGGTGTAGGAGGGACACACAACAGCTTGGTTTCTACAGCTTTTGTGCTGGATAGTTTTGGTATGCCTCTCAGGTCACAATGCATGCTTTCTACAAGTTCTCTGCCCCAGAAGTTTGACTTCTATGGATAGTATCAAACAGGCTCCCTTGCCCACTGGTTTCCGGTTGGGTTAGGCTACTGGAAGAACTGGTTAGAGCTTGGGTGTAGCTGGGAAAAAGAGGGCAGGATATTTATTCCTCCAATTCTTGCCTGTGTGACTGCTGGTGGCAGAGGCTGACTCCTACCAGTTTCTCACCTGTAGCTTCCCCGACAGCTAGCTAGAAGCACAGCTCAGGCTCTCTGTCCATGCATTTCAGTAGCCGCTCCCTGCCCTTAAAGACTAAGAAAGGGATTCCTAGTTTCTGAGCGCTCCTCTATTGCTGTTATTCTCCTTTAATGCCTTTATAAAGAGTCCATTAACCCCTTTTTTATTCCCCCCTTAAGTGTGGGATCTCTTTCCTGCCACAGCCTAAGGGATGCAATTCTAGCCTTGAATGGGTCCAGTTAGCATCATTTCAAGACATGCGTTGCAGAACTGGGAATCCGGAAGTGCCAGGGATAACAGATGACGGAGAATCTTTACCTGAGAGTCCCACTGGCATCCTCAAATTTAAGCCATCTAAAGTCAAATTCATTACTGCCTTCCTCTTCTCTAAGTGTATTCCACCTCCAGATTTTTCCACTTCTTTCCTCATGTCGTCTTTATTTAAGTATTCACTATAGAATGTTTCCTACATGCGAGGTATTGTTCTGTGCATTAGAGATACAAAGACGCTCAGAACAATGTTCCATCTCTCAAGGGCTCACTTATCATGGGGAGAGGCCCACAGTTGACCATAAAATGATACAAGTCAGTTTGGGGTTTTGTTTTTTATTTTGTGTTTTGATGAAAGAGACTATGTACTGACAAATCATAGAATAAGAACCCAGGGTGGGGTATAGGGAGAGAACTTCTCCAAGACACTGAGTCTGAAAGAATAAATAAGTGTTCAGCAGTAGAGAGAGTGAGGAGATGGAAGAACATTCTAGGCTGAAAGTGCAAAGAATAGCACACCCTGGTAGAAAGTTAGGTCGATCGCCTCCAAAGAGCATAGACCATATATCCTGGGTTCAAATTCCAGGTCCAAAGGAAGCAATCAGTGTCGATAACCAAATAAAATTTAAAACATGCTTCTTCTTTTCTCTTCCTGCCTGCCTGCCTGCTTGCTTGCCTTCATTCCTGCCTGCACCTTTCCTTAAAAAAACAAACAACAAAAAAAGAATAGACGCTTGTAAGTGTATAGCATGTTCAGGAAATGAAAAACCCTCCTGTGCAACTGAACCAGAGAATAAATGGTGAGCAGCAGACAAGATGGGGTAAAAGAAGGAAGGGAATATGTGGTAAAGCTAAAAGACAAGTGGGCGGACGGGGGGCGGTGGGGCATAGGCTTTCAGCTTAGTTGATGAAAAATATGTTTGATTGTTATGATATCTAATGTGGTGAGATACTCTTCTGAAGTCTTGTACATTACCCATTACCTTAGCAAAAGGAGGTAAAAATTAAAGGAAACAAAGTCAGGCCTGGTTTTTGAGTTTCTAAGATTTTGAAACCATCTTAAAACCTGTAGTTCTGAGAAAAAGGGGCCCCCGAATTTCTAAAATTTGGAGTCCTGGGGACTAAGTGTATGTCATAAATTCTAATACTTAAAAGAGTTGGAGAATCAAACTGGTAGGGTTGGCAGGACTTTGAGCTCTTCCTTCCTCATTTCAAATGCCATCTTCAAAGGTTACAGCTAGGAATGGGAACAAGGAACTGAAAGGTCTAACGTAAAGGAGCACATGCTTTTCTGCTTCTGGTGACTTTAGTCATCTGGAGCATATTCAGGCAAGTGGAGTGGGGCCAAGAGAGAGTAAGACCTTGGATAGGATATAAGTCACAGACATCAAGAAATAATGAAAAATCGAGTTTTCTTCACAGATTTCTTTCTTTCATATTTAGGTATGTCTAATTGGAAATTCATAAATTAAACTGGTATGAACCTTAATAAATGCACAAGTACATATGGTAGAAATTACCGAGAAGTGTCTCTTGAAAACCAACAGTTGGAAAATACAAATACAGTATAACTTCAGCACCTTTTTTGTTTCATATCATTTGCCCTAACTCACTAACTCACAAAAAATATTATGCAAATGCACAGTTGTTTTGGGTCAAATCAAGTTGTGCTTCCTTTAGGCAAACCTTGCTACAAGAGTTACTTTTAAATGAGCATCTGTGGTTGTTTGTCTATGAAGAAACAAAATGAGTGAATTAACTAAATTTTAAGAGAAGAAGCTTTTTGATGACAAGACTAACTTGCTGGTTTATGAGAAGGGAAGGGAGAAGGGAATGGATAAATTGGGTAAATGAAGTCAATTTTTCAGTGGAGAATACAATGGGACTTTTAGTGGGGAAAGTAACGTGGTATATGCAAAACTTTATTGATAATGAGGCACAGCTGTAACATGTTACAGTACAATGTTACATCAATAAGAATTTTTATTTAAAAATGAATAATAAATAAAGATCAACCTGGATAACTGAGGGTGGTAGGGGAGGGAGAACCAATGGAAAAGCTGTGAAGAGGAAAGGGAAGTGCAATCTATGACAGAGGCTTTAGGAGTGTAGCCATTGGAAAGTAAAAGAAAGTGAAATAAGCCTCCCTGGGTCTTGCACCCAGATTTCTCAGACCATAGTAAAAAGACTGCTGAGCTGCCTGAGCAGCAGCTTGCTCACTGATGAAAGCTGGAGGGAAGTTTTAGGCAAGTGCCAAGTTTTCTAAATTCTAGGAATAAGGGACAAGATTTGAAAAATATACCTAAGTACACATGGAAAATTCTTAAATAAGAGATCCAAAACCAAATCCTTCAGGCCATGATGGGATTCAGGAAGAGGCGATGAACAAATCCAACCATAGCACCCAAAAGCAACTGACCCTTTCAACACATGACCAGAGACAAGAAAGGAAAGCATCTCTGTCTCAGGAGTAATCAACATCTCCTTCAACTCATGTACTAAATTTGTCTATTTGAAACTCATGGTTTTGATGTCAGAAAATGTATTTTGAGCTATACTTAAATCTCAAGTGACTTTATTATTTTGTTGTTGTTCCAATAATCACCATACCCTTTCTGTGGTACAGGTGCAATATAGTCTGTTTTAGTTGTTTTTCATCTCCACCAATCCTGGCCTCTCTAGGTTTTTGTTATTTCCCTGGGGTCTTCTCATAAGGAACGTGTTTGTCTGCATGCCCTAAGCCATCTGGTGCTATTTACAGAAGGCAGCTTCCAGGAGGAAAGTTTTCTCTTCCTTGGTTTTATCTTGATCTCTCTGGGCTAGGGAGATCTTACCCTTACTTATCTTCTAAGGATTAAATAAGTCTGGGCATGTTTCCATGAGCTGGTATTGATATTCCCTAAAACATCAAAAATTCCCTGAGCCAAGATAGCTTCGATTGCTTGCTTTGGCTCTCCAAAAGTTGTCTCCAAGCTTTCATTTGAACCATAAAGAAGGGAACTCAGCTATAGTTCTGTACAATCAGGTTTGAAGGTATGAAGTATCATCATCATGAGTGCATTATTTTACAATGGCCTCATATTAAAGCACAAAATTATTGTTTTCAAAGCTCAAAATGTGTGTGTGTATACCTCAAAACACAAATTTTACAATGAAATCTTTGTTGGATTTTTACTAAGTTTACTGCTGATGGATTTTGTGAAGTTGGTAGGCACAAACATAAGATCTACAGAAACAGCCACTCAAAATATGAATATGAAATTGACTGCTGCCTTGAAAGTTCTATGGGCCTCCATCGTTCTATGCCATGTAGTAAATCAACTCTTCCACAGCCTTTCCTTGTTGGAATAAGCATGAAACATTTCTTCTTACACTATGCCAGGACATCACAGACCTCGGCACCAAAGGGGATTAAGAACAGAAACATATGGAAACAGTACCAGGCCACATTTGACTGCATGAGCTAGAATAGATTTATGTAAATTTAAAAGTTACTTAAATGAAAATGAAAACTTGTTAATCTGTGGGGTTAATGAGAGTCCACATCTGAGAAACCTGTATTAAAGATTGCCCCGACATGGTCTCTATCTAGCCGTATATTCCAGGACCTACTCAAAAGCCTCACTAATGTTCATTGAGTTGATGTGTTAAGTTCTAATTTAACTTCTTTTCTCAATATCTTGAAAATATTATAGTTCCTATTCAAATATTTAAGCATCAATCTTTCACAAAAACTCTAGAAATCAATTTTTTAAAGAGCTGTAAGTTCTTTTGCTTTCTTGATTATTTCCCTCCCAGTCACCCTCTCTTTTCACTACTAACTGATATTTCGAAGCTTTGGAAAAAGTACTTAGAAAGACAAAGGACAGAACACATGTCTGACTTATCTGTATTTACAAAAAAACATTTTACCTGTAACTTCAGTGTAAACAATACACAAGGTGATTCCTAGTTATCCTGGTTCCACTGTACCTACTATGTATTACATGCTTTTTCCACTCATAATAGCTTGATTATTTCTCAAATTAAGACTCTGTAATGACTTTAATTCATATAATGTTATTGATAATGCATTTATATCTGATGCTTTGAGTTTATTGGCCCCACCAATTTTATATTTTTCTTTTTTCCTTCTTTGGAATTAGCTGAATATCTTATTATTGTTTTCTCCTTCACATTAAACATTCTTGTCCTATTATTTAGTGGTTACTCTGGAGCGTATGACACACATTCTTAACTTACAGAGTGCATATTAACCGTTTGCTATTTCTTTGAGAATGCTAAAATCTTAAAAACATTTCAGCTCCATTTATCCCCCATGTCTTTTGTGCTGTTGTTGTCATGTATTTAGTTCTATACATACTTAAGCTACATGAGGCATCATTATTATTGTTTGTATAGTGTGGATCTGATTTACCCATAGGTTTACTCTCTTCCCTGCATTTCTGTGTTTGTATCGGGATCACTTTCTTTATGCCTAAATAGTTCTTTTTAGTATTTATTTTAGTGTGAATCTTTTGGTGATAAATCCTCTAAGCTTTTCATTGTTGAGAAATATCTTTGTCTCTGATTTGAAGAATATTTTTACTGGGTACAGAATTCCAAATTGATACTCAGAGGTATTTCTCAAACTGTTTTCTCTGTCCCTAGGAGTTAGAATATTTGGCGCTCCCCTCAACACTTCCCTCCAGCATAACCAGATCACTGTGCTCAGGCAACTCAGCTGTTTTCCCACTGTGGTGTCAGGAATGCAGGTGCAGGACCCGGGAAGACTATGCTCTGATTCTTTCACTTTCCCAGGACTGATTCCAAAGGCTTCTTCCCATGCTTTATTAGATACTTCACCTCCCCTTGCCCTTCACAACTTTTCCATGAATCTTCAAAAGCACTGACAGTACTGACTTCAACAGTACATCCACATTATCTGACATTTTCATAATTGTAGGAAAGGTATTAAAGAAATTGGCATGGACTAAACATTTTGTAAAGAAATGTTGTGTTGGAAAGGGTTTGCTATATTTCAGACAAGATAACTGCCTTGTTACTAAGTAAACCAACTTCCATCTGACAAATAATTTGATTAATTAGGAAATAAATATCAGATAGCTGCTAGAACAAATAACCTCAGAATCTTGGAGACCTAACACAACAGAAGTTTTAGAATTCAGGGATCCTGATTTCTTTAAATCCCTGGGCCTTAGGTCCTTCATTGGATGCTCTACATTCAGCCATCAGGTGAAAGAAGAGAGTATCTGGAGGACAGTGACAGGCTAGTTTTCATAGACTGAGTCTACAAGTGACATCACTGCCACCTTCAATTCAGGATGCATGCAAAAGGCACATGCAAATTTAAGGGAGGCTGGGAAATGTCATCTAGCTGTGTGCCCAGTTTAATGATCAGTGATTCTCTACCAGAGTGCTTAATAGGAATTCAATTACCTTTTTTCCAAGTCAAGCTTAAAAAGTTAGAAATTTCATGAAGTTCATTCAATGTATGTTCACTTTACCTCATACATGATAAAATTAATGTTTACTAAATACTATAGTCTAATGCAGGCCCATGTTTTTTTCCTCTTTAACTAACTTACACAAAAAATAATATGAATGAGTTTTAAACAGTGTATTGCATAGAATTTCCACTTTTTTGGACCATTACTCCAAAATTTATCATATTGAACATTAGAAACAGAATACTTGCTGAACTGATCCAAACAGAGTACTCCCTGGACTCTTGCATTAGGATCACAGAATGTGAATTCTGAGAAAATAAAAAACTGTGGTAAGGACCCACTGCGAATTCATGCCAACTTCAGCTGTGCTTTCACTGTTGTTTGTCAGTCACCACCACCTCCACCACCACCTCCACCACCACCAACACCACCTTCACCTCCACCTCCACCTCCACC
>RJWH01004878.1:0-93028 GCA_004363575.1 Solenodon paradoxus | reverse complement strand
CTTCACGGTAGGCTGAGATTTATTTTTTCTCTAAAAATAGCTTCTCACTCCCCATTCCCTTCCTGCACCCCTGGAGCCGTAGCAGCGCGGTGCAGGGTGACCCCAGACAAAGTTTATTTCCTGGCATTTGAGATGCCCTTCAGCGTTGGGCCAGGTACCCGGCCAAGCGGCCATGCCCTGGACCGCGCTGGGAGCTGTGGCGAGCAGGCAGCGCTCCAGCTCCAGCGGGCTCCTCCGTGGGAGGTTTGCTTTGCCCTTTGGTCCACTGGGTGATGGGCCTGGTTCCGAAGGGCAAGGTTGGGGGATTTCTCTCCTTGAGGGGTTTCCTCATGCTGCACGCACCGGCTTTCCAGAAAAGCCCCTCTGGGCAAAGTTTGTCATCTGCCAGGCGCTGCTGGTGGCAGGGTATCAGTGCCTCCCACCCCAGACCTCAGGTGGGGGCTTGTGGGGCCTCTCCTGGGGCAAGCGCTGAGGGGCCCCCATGAAAATCTTGGTTGTGTTCTTCACCTCTCGGCTGGGATGTGAAAGGTGATGAGTGACACCCGCATGTTGAGAATTTGTCAATTCACGTCCCACAGACTGACTTGAATAATTTGTTTGTCAAAACAGATGTTCCTGGCTGAATGTGTGCATGTGCGTGTGTGTGCGTGCGTGCGTGCAGGTGCCTGTGTGCGGGGCAGCAGAACCTTGGGCGCAGGGTCCCCTGGAAACGCAGCGTGATGGCAGCTGGGTGGGGGCGAGGTGCCTCTCGGAAGCCCAGTCTCTGGCAGAGCTGGTTGCTCCTGTCCCCTGAGTGGGGCTGAGGGCTGGTGGCTTGTGGCCGTCTCCAGAGAGGCAAGGTGCCTTGCGTAAGTGTCCAGCCCTTGGACCTGGAGGTTCTTAGGCTGCCGGGAACTGTGGATTGGGGAAGGGGCAGACTCCTCTGCCCCTCCTCTCTCTCAGAGAACCCCAAAGTGAGGTCACATCACACTAGTGGGCAGGCCCACAGGACGCCTGGCTCTGCAACGGAAGGTGAGTTAGGTTGGGAGGCAGGTTGTGTCTAGTGATCCCTTTCTGTCCAGTTTCAGAGCTGGGGTGCAGAGGGGCAGGAGCAGTGCCAAGCCACCCTGAGTGCATGGTGAGCATCAGCAGCGATCCTCCAGAGAGCAGCCCCAACTGGCCCCTGTTGGGTCTCCTGGGATCTGGGACCTGGTGTTTGGGGTTCACTGGCTTACAGAGCCCCGTGGCTTCTGGGGAGACTTGGGCATGGTGGGCTTGGGTTAAGGCGTGGGATGTGCACGTGGGGATATGTGTGGAGGCAGCAGGCTGTGGTAGCTGGGTCGGGTGCTGGCCATCTGCCACTGGCCTGCTAGAGCTCAGCATCCTCAGGTTATCTGGGGGAGGGGTGCACCTGGGCTCCCTGCCCCTTATGGAAGATGACAAGCTGGGCAGCTGCATCTGCCAGGGAGATATTTGAATGTTTGAATGTGGTGCTGCCTGCATCTATCTGGTTCCCCCCGCCCCTCCCAGGCTTCTTTTAGGGGGCGGGTGATTTAGAGGCTCCCCAGATGCAGCCCGTGTCCATGCACACAGAGCGCTCCTAGTGAAACTGGGCAGTAACCCGCTCCAGGACGGGTCTCCGCACGGTGACTCTGGTGGCACGTGTGTGCTCCTGTGTGCGCCAGGACAGAGGTCCAATCTCCATCTTCCCTTCCCACCTGGAATCCTCCCCCTGGTATATGGTGCAGTGCATGCCTGGCTCCCAAAAGCAGGAGGGGCTGGGTGTCTCTTCCTGGTCCCCAGGGCTGCACATATCCAGGCTCCCACTGGGTGTCAGCCCACCATGTGTTGGGTGACTCTGGGTGTCCTCGTCCTATCTCTGACTGAAGACTGTCAGTGATGTGTGACTACACTGGGGTCCAGATGTCCAGCTGCAGCAGAGGGAGGGTCTCAACCTCCCAGCGCTGCTGTCGCCCTGTGGAGCTCTGGGCAGCTCCCTGTGGCTAGAAGGTGGGAGCCTTGTGGTTCTGGGTGCCCGGTCAAGGCTTTCAGGTTTATTAGATGTGAGCTGGTGCTGATGATGCCAACATGTGGAAAATTCTGCTCTTTGTTTCTGTGGTTCTTTTTGAATTAGTTCCATGCCCTGTCCGGGTTCAGTCCATCACCTGTTTCTCAGCAGCTGCCCATCTGGAAAGTGTGTGGCTGTGTTAGGGGCTTGAGAGTGCTCGCCTGTGCAGAGGGGCCCTGCCTGGTGTGCACACATGCTGCTCCTCAGGTGCCAAGGGGTCCGTCACTTGTCTGACCCCCACAGGCTGCCATTGCCGGACCCTCCCTTCTTTGTTCTCCTTCATGGGCCACACTTTTCTCATGTTTGATTCATGACCTTGAATTTGCACCTTGAGATTTACACTCTACTCCACCTGTAAGTGTTCTGCTGAACAAATTCCATCTGCTGGAGACTGGTTCTGTGCCCCATTCACCTGCAGCCCTGTGTCAACAACACCTGTGATCTGTGTGTTTCTGGCCTGTGGTCTGACTCTGCGTATGTCCAGTGTCCACAGCCATGCCCGTCTGTCTGCAGGGGATGCTGGGTGGGCTCCAAAGCCCTGCTCCACAAAAATCCTACAGACGACCTGTGGCCCAGTGACCAGCTTGTGTGTTCCCGGTGCCTCACTGATCACGGGCACCAGTCTGTGTCATTGTTTCCTCAGATGCCTAGGGGGGCAGAAGGCCCGTCTTTCCCACATCCTCACTGACACTTAGCATTGTCCACCGTTCTAGTGTTAGGCAGCCCCAGATACCAGCCTTAGTGCCCCTGGGATGGCACAGACAGGCTGGGGGCAGCTCTGTGGGGTGCAGCCAGGGCAGGGCTGGTGGCTCCCAGAGACAGAGAGGGGGAGCAGTGAGCATGGCAGAGTCACCTCCAGGGTCCCTGTGTCAGGGCTGTGGACCCTGTGCCTCTGACAATATGACTGGATGCTGGTCTCAGGGGAAGTGTGCACGGTCCGGCCCCACTGTGAGTCTCCCCCTAACCTCGGTGCAGAGTAGGGGCTCGACAGATATTTTTGGGAGAAAGAATGAAGGAAATGAAATGGCCACACCCTGCTGCAGGGCGTGGTGGACACCCTCACCCCTTGAACTAGCTCGTGTGTGACATTCACCAGCACATCACCAAACTATGCAACTGTCCTCATGATGACAGTCCTCCCGCTTAGGCTCCTGCAAGACAGCGGTGGTGACTTACCTCTGCTGTGCAGTGACTACGGCCCTTCGCTTCACCCATCTGCAGACACGTGCACCTTATTGAGCCCGAGGAAGTGGTTGAGGGCTGTCCTGTCAGCGCGTGTTAGGTAGCAAGTGCTGCGTAAACAACGTGACACAGACGGCTGAGCGGAAGTAGGGCCACGCAGGAGACACAGCAGAGACGGGGCTGGTGACCCTGGAAGAAGCGACGTTTTCACTGAGCTGGGATGAGGTGGGGACGACTTCGTGACACCAGCAAAGGCCCCGAGGCTTGCAAGAAGGAGCCTTCAGTTCTCATTGCCTGGTCAGTGGGCAGAGCTGGGGGTGTTTTTGGAGAAGATGGACTTTAAAGGGTTGAAGAGCCTGGACATTCTCTGAGGAAGCAACAGCAGGGAGCCCAGGAGCCCAGGGGCATCTAGAAACCTGCTGGCGGGTGCTCGTTAGTTCCGCCTGCAGAGAACTGCCTCTGAGATGCAAAGGGCTTCCTTCCTCCCAGCCCCCACCCAGTGCCGCCCAGAAGCCGGGACAGAGCCCTCTGAGGGACTGTGCCAGGCGTCCCTCTGATCAAGCAGGCTGGTGCCAGCACTCAGCACGTGCGTGCTTGACAGCAGTGAGCGGCTGTGGCCTGCTCCCCACCCTCTTCACTGGGGTGTTAATAGCCGTCGTTACTAACTTGCTGCTTCTGCCTGGAGGTGCCAGCCCTGGGGCTGCACTGACACCCAGACAGAGATCCGCAACAAGTCTGCTCTTTGTTTCTGACCCCTCCCCACCCAGACAGATGAGAAGGGAGCCCCAGATTAGCAAACAAGGTGTGGGCTGTCATTGGGGGTCCTCCTGAGACCCACCCCCTGGAGCTACCCCCCCCACCCCCTGCACAGCTCAGGAGGCTCAGCAGCTGGGACCTGCTATTTTGTTTTTTAATGGCAACTTTAAATTTTATTTTGAAAGGCATGCCTGTCCATTGTGAGACAGTTAAAAAGTATCCAAAAGGCAGGCAGAAGATAATGCCATTACTCACAGCCTCTCATCCAGAAACAGCTGAGAACCCATATGTCTTCTTAGATCTTTCTCCAGGAGGATCTTCTTGTAGTTAACTATTTGGAATTGTGTCTTTGAAACTATTTTATGTGACCACCCTGGCTGGTTTCCAGGGCATGGAAAACTGCAGGCACAGACTTTACAGCAACTGTGAATCTCAAGCAGGCTGTCCATTCTTGTCCTGCTGAGGCGCAGCCGGCATCTTCCATTGTCACAGTAGAGCCGTCACGAGCTTGTCTGTGGGCTCTGGGTTTTGGGGGCTGACTCATGGAGGCTCTCAGGCCACTTCAGAGCATGTCAAGTGGCTTGGAGCAGCTGCATGAGCCCAAAGCGCCCTTGACCCTCTGGAAAGCAGGTGGACAGCCTGCCTCCACCCAGACATCCCACCTGAGTACTGGGGCTCCCATTGGATATGTCCTTTTTGCTTCCTCCCACCTGTCTGGGATTGAAGCTGTCTATGACTCAGGCCCTGTGTCCGTCGGGCTGGTCACTTGGTGTCCTTTAAGAGATGAAAGCAAGACCTGCCACAGCTCCAGGGAGCTAGACTCTGGCAGCTCTTGGTGCTGTTCTCTGATCCCCACGTCCACTGTCCCACTCTCAGGTTTCGGGACCTGTTAGGCTGAGAGTGAAGTCAGGGAGCATGGCTAGCAGCTCGTGGCTCACATGTACAATCCCGCATCCGCCCTGGGCTGGGCACACCTTCCAGATTCATGGCAACATGGCTACGGGCTCAGACCGTTATAGAAAAGGGCTGGTCTCAGGATAAGGGGGCTCCAAGATCACCAGCTCCCCCAGGAGAGAGGAGCAGGTTCCAGGCTGCTGGGTGCGGGGTGGGCTGTGGGGCAGAGATGGATGCAAGAGGCCAGCAGGGGCTGCCGCTGCCACCCAGGAATGAGATAGGGTCTCAGCTCAGTTCACGGGGCACCAGGAGCCACAGCGAAAGAGGTCAGAGTCAGAAAAAGTGGGGCAGCGGGGAGGGAGTGAGGAATGAATGGAGCAGGTTGAGCGTGGGAGTCTGGACAGGAGGAAGGCTTAGCTGGGACCCCAGGAAGGGGTCTCAGGTTTCAGCAGTGGTGCTCAGGCCTTTAAAAGATACTGATAGCGATGGACAAACAGAACGCCATCGCCATCTATCCTACCATGGAATACTGTTCTGCCCCAGACAGGAAGGAAGCCCTGATGGTGCCGTGTGTGGCCAAGCTGTGACCACAGCACGCGAAGTGGAAGAGCCCAGCTTCAGGCCTGGTTGTGTGACTGGACCCGTGGGAAATGCCAGAGCAGGCAGGGCCTCGGGACCAGCAGACGGGCCGCATCTCGGAGCAGGGGAGTCAGGGCATGGGACTGAGAGCTAAGGGCTTGGAGTGACAGGAATCTCCTAAACTGGCCCATGTCGGTTGTGCTATCCGGGAGCATCCCGAAGGCCGTTGCGAGTGCTCTGACTGTGGACATGGGACCCCATCTCCATAAAGCTGTGTGAGGAACACCTCACCCGTGCTCTGGGTGCGGCTTGGCCACCTGGGAAGCCTCTGTGGACAGGCCTGTGCTCAGGTCTGTGGCTCTGTTGGCTCCAGGAGCTGTTCTGCTCTCACTGCTTTTGGAGCCGCCTGGCCCTGCCTGCAGGAAAGCCGCCTCTTCCTCTCCCTGAGGGGCAGCCCTACATCCTGAAGACTGTCACTGGTGGGTGGTTGATGGTCCCTCAGGCACTCCTGTCCTGTCCACGCTCCCGCTGACCGCACGCCTGGAGGGCACAGGCCTAGGAGTTGGAGGTGGCAGGGCTGCGGGGTGCTCCCTCCTTGTCGCTCCCACTTTCCTCAGGAGAGAAGCAGTGAGCCCATCCCTCTGAGCATGCATCCGCTCGTGGGTGTTTTCTCGTCATTTCAGGATTCCACAGTGACTTCCATTCCGTGGAGGTGGGCTCTGAGGCAGAGGCAAGGCCGACCATGAGCCGGGCTTATCCTAAATACCCTTCCACATCTCTGGGTGCGGGAGCTAGGGCCGGGGGTCTTTCTTAATATGCTAGAGTATGACTCCCCGACACTGGGACCCTTGCTATTTTCCCGATGATTCCAATGTAACTTGAATAATTAGTCTTATTCTATTTGGAATCCATTCATAAAAGCTGTAATGACAATAGCTGACACCACGTCATCCCTGCATGCCAAGCTTGTTCTACATGCTTCTCATCGGTCAGCCTGTTTCATTATCGGAACAGTCCTGTGAGGCAGGTACCTGTCATCCATGTCTGGAGTGGGGAGGACATGTCTCTTGGCCCTGTTCCTAAGGTTGGTGCGAGGTGCAGCCTAGATGAGCTGGCTGTGGCGTGGGCAGCACTTCCCCATTTGCCAACCGGGAGGCACTCACCTGTCCTTGCCCGCCTCCCTGAGCAGCCTGTCGCAATGACTGTAAGTGTGTGGCATTGCCCTGGTCGGAGGGCAGAGTCTTGAGGCAGATTGACAAGTTCTGGTCCCGGTTCTGTGACTGACAGCTATGTGACCACAGGTGAATGTCTTAACCTCTTCGGGCCTCCTTCTTTCCGTCTTGGAAACCAGGAGAATTCGCTTCTCCTCGACCTTGCTCTGGAAGTTGCCGAGAAGAGCGTTCAGTAAGCAGCATTTCTGTTCTGCCTATATGGGTGGGGCTTCTGCTGTCGGATGGGCCAGTGGCGGGGTGGGGGCATGTGGGGCGTGTCTGTGCCCAGTGTGGGCCCCGAGATGCCAGCGGCTGTGATGGCTGCTCCAGGGCTGGGTTCTAAGGGACCAGTCATCACATACGGTGGAGACCCGCGGTGCCCAATGTGACACGAGCCCCGTCTCCCCCTTATTTGCTGTGCCCATGGGGCCTTTACCCTTCCCGCTCCCTGCTGAGGCCCCAGAGAGCTTCATTCCCACAGTACTGACTCGCTGCCTTCTCCTGGTTCTTGTCCAGACAGCGCGTGTGTCTTGCTGGGTCACCTGCAGGGTCACCTGCAGGCATGTCCTGTGAGCATGGCCTGGCCCGGTGTCCCCTTACCGGGGGACTGTTGCAGTGCTTATCTGGGGGCCGGCTCAGTGGCAGGCCGGGTCAGGGCTGAGTCAGGCTTATGCGCAGGTGTTGGGCAGTTCTGCTGGCTCTGTGGCTGCGGCACGACCCTCGAGGTTTGTGTGCAGGTAGAGTTTTGTAGCTGCTTGTGATGCATCTTCTCCTCTCTTGGGGCAGAGCCATATGTGTGCTGCACCTCTTGCCCTGCTGAAGCCTGGAGGGAGGAGAGGGGCCAGGGAGGTCGGATTGCTGTGGGCACAGGCACCACAGGCCAACGTGGTCCCCAAGTTCCAGGGGTGAGATGTACCCATCCCTGAAACCGTGTCAAAAATGCCTTTGACCTCTGTAGCTCGGAGGGGAGGCTCAGGGTCTTGGGAAAAGGATGCCTGCAATCACCTGGGTGGGCCTGGAACACAGTCACGTGAGACAGAAGAGGGCAGAGGGCATGCTGAGATGGACGGATAGGACGGGCGGACAGGATGGATGGACAGGCAGAGGAGGAGGCCAGTGGCCTGAGCGGACCTGTGTGTGGTGCGGCCACAGCCCGGACACTGAGGGCAGAGGGAGCCCCCGAGCCCCGACCTGGCCAGCCGAGTTCTGGCCTTGCGGCTGAGAGCACAGTCGTCTGGTGCTCTGAGCCCTGGGTTTGTGCTGAGATTTGATAGAGCAGCACAGGGAGCTGTAAGAGCTACTATCCCCCTACAGCGTCGACAAAGAAGCTGAGGCCCGGAGACATGAAGTAATCGGGTTACGATCACACAGCAGAAGGAGGGAAGAGACAGACGACTTTGGGAATCATAAGCGTGGCCCAGCAGCTCCCGGCCTGGGGCCCTCAGGCTGACCCCTCACCTTGGGAGACTGGACGTGACTTGGGAAACACACTGTAGATCACCCAGGGTTTGAAAACTGTCTCTGGGGTTCACTGCTGACTTGAGCCCTGTGGGGAGGGGCATGGCCCAAACGGCCCAGAGGTGGCCTGGCCTGCTGGTCTCAGCTCTGCTCCGCGGTCCTGGCGCCTGGGGGAGCACCCGGTGGCCACTTTCCAGAGGAACTGAGTTTAAAAATGTTGCTTAATCCAGGAAGAGGACCCTTAGTTGGGGTGTCTTGGGCACAGAGAGGAGAGAATGGAGACCAGGCTGATGTCTTGTGAAATAGCAGAGAGGTGGGGATGCTCAACCACGTCTGGCGACACACCTGCTCCGGCTGAGGAGCCACGGGGCCTCAGGGATGGTTCCACCAGCTCCCGTCTCTCTGTCTCTGGACTGCTTGGCTGTTCAGTTATGGGGTGCTGCTTTACTTCTTTCTTCTCCCCTAGGGACCTTGTTAGTGTGTGCATGTGTGCAAGATAACACACGTGCATACACGCACACACATGCACACAGACACAGAAACACTCCACACAACAGGGTTAGGAGTCTCATTCCAAATATGAGAAGTGGCGTGTGCTCAGAGGCGTGGCTAACCCGAGGACGCTGCTGGGACCGGGGGCTGCACACCCAGGTCTGGTCACAATGATAGCGACAGACCTGGGCCCTGCGCAGGGCCAGGTGTCAGACCCCAGACCCCAGATCTTGGACCCTGGGGAGAACTGTGCTCTCTGTTAAAAACACCTTCCTACACCAATTCTCAAGGCACTTTTTAGGCACTGAGCTTAGGTGGCATTTTTCTTATTAGTGATTTAAGAATTCTGGGGTGATCTGCATGATGCAGATGGCGACCCGACAACACCTTGGCAGGACGGGTCCATTGACGGTCAGTGGGGCAGGGAGGCCGGTGCTGAGCCTGGCCTGTAGGCCGCAAGCACCTGACCCCCTGTCCCTGTGTGACCCTGGGACCTGCAAGATCCTGCTGGAGTGATGGTCTCCAGAGTCCCAGGCGGCGTCACAGCTGTCAGCCAACTGCTGGGGTGACGGCGGCTCTTCTCAGGGCCTTTACTCAGCACCTCTGCCCTGGGTGGTTCTGGGGGGGAATAGTGGTACCAGGCTATCAGGTGACTTGTCTAAAGTGACATGGTTTGTAACTGGGGAGGGGGGAAACCAAGGTACTAACCCAGATGATATGATTCTAGAACTTTGTTTCTTTTTTGCTTAACTATTTTATTATTTTATTGTAGTAACTTTGTTTTACACATTAAAATAAACTCTTATGTATAGGTTCCCCATTCCACAGATATATGTCGACACACCCTGCCCTCCACCAAATCACCAAGTGTTCTTCCCCAGTGTCCAGCAGGCTCCATCACCACTTGTCCCCCACCCCAACCCCATTCCCTTTTGGTCACCTCAGTTCTGTTGCAAGTGTTCGAGGGTTGGTTTTGTTTCGTCTGTTCCTTTGTTTTGTCTATTCACGTTCCAACTCTGAGTGAGGTCATCTGGTTTTTGTCTTCTTTTGACTTACTTAGCATAATCCCTTCCAGATCCATCCATGTTGATTCAAATTCTAAGTGCTGTGTAGTATTCCATTCTATATATGTACCATATCTTCTTTCTCCTTTTATCTGATGTTGGGCACTTAGGTAGCTTCCAGTTTTTAACTATTGTGAATAGGCCTGAAGTAAACATGGAGGTGCATACATCTCTGCGAATTAGTGTTTTTGTACCTTTTGGGTAAACACCCAGAATTGTGATGGTGGGATCATATGATATTTCCATGTTCAACTTTTTGAGGAATCTCCATACCGTTTTCTGTAGGAATGGTACCAATCTGCATTCCCACCCACAGTGTAAAAGCGTTCCCTTTTCTCCACGTCCTTGCCAGAATTTGTTATTTCCAGACTTTTGGATAATAGCCAGTCTCTCAATTGTAAGGTGCTATCTCATTTTTGATTTGCATTTCCCTGATAGCCAGCAAGTAGGAACATCTTTTCATGTGATTGTTTACCGTCTATATATTGTTTTCGGAAAAACGTCTCTTCACATCCTCTTCCCATATTTTTAATTGATCATCTGTTTTCCTGTTATTGAGTTTCATGAGTTCGTATATATTTTAAATATCAAACCTTTGTCAGAAATATGGAACGCAATTATCTTCTCCCAGTTAGTAGGTTGTGTCTTTGTTTGGGTGATGTTTCCTTTTGTAGTGAAGATTTTTAGCATATTTTAGTCCTGACTGTTAATTTTTCTTTTTGTTTCCCCTGATGCTGGAGTTGAGTTCCCAAAGACTTCTCTAAGGCTGATGTCATGGAGTGTTTTTCCAATGTTATCTTCTAAGAATTTTATGGTTTTCTGTCTTGTGTCTAAGTCTCTAGTCCATTTTGAGTTAATTTTTGTGAATGATGTTAGAGAGTGGTCTAGCTTCATTCTGTTCCATGTGATTGTCCATTATCACAACACCATTTATTGAAGAAACTTTCCATTCTGCATTGTACACTTTTGGCTCCTTTGTCATAGATTAGCTGACTGTATGTGAGTGGGTCAGTTTCTGGTGATTCAGTTCTATTCTACCGATCTGTGCCTCTGCTGTTATTCCAGTGCCATACAGTTTTGATCACTATCACTTTGTAGTATAGCTCAGTGTCTAGAAATATAATCCCTTTGGATTCATTTTTTTTTCTTTTTTTGATTTTTTTTTATCATAGTAGTTATTTGACACATTAAAATAACTTCCTATGTATAGGTTCCCCATTCCTTAGATACATGTCAACACACCCTGCCCTCCACCACATCACCGAGTGTTCTTCACCATTGTCTGGTAGGCTCTGCCACCATTTACTCACCCTCATCCCATTCCCCATTGGTAACCTCAGTTCTGTTGCAAGTGTCCAAGGGTTGGTTTTATTTTGTCCATTCCTTTGTTTTGCCTATTCACATGCCACCTGTGAGTGAGGTCATCTGGTATCTGGATTCGTTCGTTTTTCTCATAATTGCTTTTGCTCTTCAGAGTCTTTTGTTGCTTCATAAAAATTTAAGATTTTTTAATTCTATTTCCTGAAAATAAGCCCATGGGATTTAATGGAATTACATTAAGTCTGTATATTGCTTTAGGTAATATGACCATTTTAGCAATTTGATTCCTCCCAGCCATGAGTAGGGGATGTCTTTTCATCTCTTTGTATCCTCCTCTGTTTCTTTTAAGAAGGACTTAATAAATTTCGTTTGTACAGGTCTTTCAACTCCTTTGTTAAGTATATTCCAAGATATTTGATTCTTTTGCTTCTATTTTAAACAGTAGTTTTCTTGATTTTGTTTTCTTCTAGTGTGCTGTTTGCTTATAAAAATGCAACAGATTTTTGTGTATTGATTTTGTAGCCTGCCACTTTACTGTATTCATTGATTAGTTCTAGTAGTTTTTAGGATTTTCAATATATATAATTATGCCACCTGCAAATAATGATGACAGTTTTACTTCCTCCTTTCCAAACTGGATTCCTTTTATATCCTTTTTGTGCCTAATTGCTCTGTCCAAGACCTCCAGTACCATGTTAAATAACAGTGATCAGAGTGAACAGTCTTGCTTTGCTTCTGATCTTAGAGAAAATGTTTTCAATTTTTAGCCATTGATTATGATGTTGGCTGTGGGTTTATCTTATTTGTCCTCTATCTTGTTGAGATATATACCTTCTATCCCTATTTTACACAGGGTTTTTCTTAAAATCATAAATGGGTGTTAGAAGTTGTTAAAAAGTTTTCTGTGTCTATTTATAGATCATGTGGTTTTTCTCTTGCTTTTGTTGATATGGTGTGTTATATTAATGGATTTATATGTATTGAACTATCCTTGCATCCCTGGGATAAATCCTGATTAGTTATGATGAATCATTCTTTGGATGCATCGTTGAATTTGTTTTGATAATATTTTGTTGAGAATTTTTGCATCTATGTTCATTAGAGATATTGATCTGTAATTTTCTTTCTTAGTGTCATCTCCTTCATCTTTTGGTATCAGAGTGATGTTAACCTCAAAGAACGTGTTTGGGAGAGTTCCTTGTTCTTCAATATTTTGGAAGAGTTTGAGAAGAATAGGTATTAATTTTTCTTCTCTGAAGATTTGATAGAACTCATTCAAAAAACCATCTAATTCTGGGCTTTTACTTTTAGGGAGACTTGTGATTCGCTGTTAATTTCCCTGCTTGTGATTATTCTGTTCAGATTTTCCAGTTCTTTAGGGTTTTTTCCTAGTAGATTTTATTTTTCTAGAAATCTGTCCATGCCCACAAGGTTGTTTACTTTGTTGGCATAGAGCTATTCATAGCAGACTCTTAGAATGTTTTGTATTTCTGCGATATCTGTTGTAACTTCTCCCCTTTCATTTCTGATTCTAATCATGAGGGTTTTCTCTCTTTTTCTTGTGAATCTAGCTAATGATTTGTCAATTTTGTTTGCCTTTCAAAGAACCAACTTTTGGTTTCATTGATCTTTAAGATTGTCTTTTTGTTTTCTTATTGATTTCTGCTCTGAATTTTATTATATACTTTCTTCTACTAATTTTTGGCTTTAATTGTTCTTCTTTCCCTAATTGCTTTAAATGTAGGACAGATTGTGATTTTTCTTGTTCCTTGAGGTAGGTCAAGATTACAGTGACCTTTCCTCTTAGTACTGCTTTTGCTGCATCCCATAGATTCTGGTAGCGCATGACTTCATTCTCATTTGTCCCTAAGTATTTTTAAAGTTGCTCTTTGATTTCCTGTTTTACGCAAGAGTCATTCAGAGCATATTGTTTAATCTCCAACTAATCTGGGGTCTTCCAGCTTTCTTTTTGTGGTTGATTTCTAGTTTTAAGCAACTGTGATCAGATAAGATGCTTGGTATGATTTCAGTCTTTGTAAATTTGTTGAGACATGTTTTGTGTTCCCACATATGATCTATCCTTGAGAATGTTCCATGAGCGCTTGAGAAGAAAGTAAATCTGTAGTCATTGGATGAAGTGTTCGGCATATGTCTATTAGACCTAACTGTTCCAAATGGTTATTTAAAGCTATTGTTTCCCTGTTAATTTTCTGCCTCATTGATCTGTTCATTGTTGTAAGTGGGGTGTTTAGTCTCCTACTATGATTGTGTTGCTGTTGATGTCGCTTGTCAGTTCTAATAATACTTGCTTAATATATTTTGATGCGCCTTCATTTGGTGCATATATGTTAATAAGCATATGTCTTCTTGCTGGATTGACTCTTTAATCATTATATAATGTCATCTCTGTCTTTTGTTATGGTTTTTTTTGTTGGAGGTCTATTTTTTCCAGTATAATTATCCCTGTTCCTACTTTTTTTTGGTTGTGGTTTGACTGTAGGATTGCCTTCCAACTATTGACTTTGAGCCTATATTTATTTTTTGAAAGAAGGTGAGTTTCTTGTATGTAGCAGAAGGTTGGGTTTTGGTTTTTAATCCATTTGACCACCTTGTGTCATTGATTGGTGAGTTCAGCCCATTAATATTCAGGGTGATTATTGATAAGTAGCTATTTATTACCATTTTGTAATGTGCCTTCTAGGTGTTTTTCCAGACAGTGCCTTTGTTCTTCTCTTTATCTTCTTAGGTGGGTTTAGAACCTTCTCTCTTAACCCATATTTAGTGGTTCTTATTGGAAGAAAAATAGCTGAAAAGAAATTCTTTGAATTCTAGGGGTAAAGGAAGTGGTGCACACACCACTCAGATCTATTTTCTCCCCCACCTCCAATTTCATTGTGAGTATGTTGGGGGCAACTTTGTAATATATCCAAAGTCATGACAACAGGTTCACCTATAGATTTGACTTTTCCACCATAAAGCAACTAGTTAGCTCTTACCTTCTGTTATGAAGCGGTGCTATGGCTTGTGACCTGGGACCAGGGGTGTGTTGTACGGGACCCCTTCCATGCTGGCTCTCTCTGGTCACCTTGTACGCGGTGCTTTTCCTGAGCTGCATTATGTGTGGTGGGGCCCGGGGGTGTGTGGGGGGTAGAAAGCCACTGGTGGCAAAGGGAACAGAGAGCAGGGCAGGAGAATGCTGCCCTGGCCAGTGTCCCCTATTGTCTCCCCATCTTTTATTTTAAGGTCACAGAGCCATAAAGCCACAGCTTTGCTCATGAAGTTCAAGAACCATTATTAAAATATTATTATTTAGCCCAAAGATCTTGAAGACAAATGAATTCTGTATGAAGGATTGAGCCTGTCTCTCTGTAGGTCTAGGATTAGCAGACCCTCATAACATCCTCTTCAGAAACCTCTGGGGCCCCAAAACCTCTCGGGCTCTCAAAGCCATGCCCTACCTGGCCTGAGTGTGCCGTTTCTTCTATGCTTCCTGTGACTCCCCTCCACCACCTGCTGTGACTGTGCACGGCTGCTTTCCTTCGCTCTTTGGCTCTGTTATTCCTCTAGGAGTCATGTCTGGGTTGAGTCAGGTGCCCCCAGTCTGTATGGTGAAGTTCTAAAGCCTGGTACTTCAGAAATGACTGTGTTTTCAGCCTCGGACTGTAAAGAAGTAATTCCGGTTACATGAGGCATTTTGGATGGACTCCAGGGAGGCGTGTCCGAGAGGTAAGACTGTAAATGAGGACACGGTGGGAAGGTGACCATCTAGGCACCAAGGAGGGAGGCCTGCAGACACAGCAGCCCTCAGTCTCGATCCTGCAGTGCGCAGTGAGAAGGGAAATGCCTGAATTTAAGCCGAGAGCTTGGGGTGTTTGTGAGGCAGCGTGAGCACACCGACCGAGGTGCACGTTCAAGTACAAGCGGTTAAATGTGAGAAGCTGACAAATGCAAGACAGCGGTGCACGCACTGTTGTTGCTCAAGCCAGCCACCTGCTCGGTGCTCCTAGATCTTGACAACACTCGCAGGTACTCCAGATGGACCAAGAAGCATTTTTTTTCAACAGGAAATTAATTTAATTTTTAAATCCAAGGGCTCAGAACAAATAAGGAGTCCTACTCTTGGCAGGACGTAGGTGGCCAAGAAGGTGGGGGACAGCATGAAGCAAGAGAACGGGTAGGAACTCCTCCAGACCAAACAGGGCGCAGCCTCCACCGCATACCTGTTCTTCAGAGCGAGGCAGCCGTTGCCGCCATCAGACTCCACATACCTGTCTTCGCTGTCGTGGCCCTGACCCTCCAGCTCATTGTCCTGACTACCCCATGCCCCTTTGGGCCCCATCCCTGAGTCTTCAAAGGACACCCTCCCTGGTTTCAGGACCACCCAATCCAGGTGGTACCATTGCACGTCTTCCCCTTATTATTTCCAAAAAGACCCTATTTCCAGATAAGGTCGTGTTCTGATCTCTGAGTGGTCATGAATTTGGGGGGTGTCTCTGTGGGGCATCTTTGTGGGGCTTCAGGCTGGTGTCTGGGGAATCTCCTTGGCTCAGGTAACATCACAGGAGTGGATGACGGGAGAAGATAACATGGCTGCCAAGGACAAGGGGTCTGTGGCTGACGTCACGGATGGAGAAGAGAGTCCAGCTAGGTGAGGGTTTAGTGCTCTCTGGCCAATGACAGCTCAGTGTGGTAGCAGTTCAGAGTCCCTTGGAAGACGGGGATTGGTATGCACAGTTGTTTTTCTGGCCCACGTAGGCTTAAGAAAAATAGTGTTATAACTGGTCGCCCACAGCATGCAAACACCGGGCTTCTGTGACCTCTGAACCGTGTGCAGCAGGGCTGAGTCATGACCATGCCACCTAAAGCCTGCTTCTGGGTGAAAGGCAGGAAGAGAGGGCTGAGGGCCAACACATTCGGGATGACAGAGGGGCAGATGACCTTGTCAAGTGAAATAATGCATTTGAGTGAGTATGAAGACAGGTCCCACTGCTATAATGAGACCCAAAAGGAATGGCTTTATCCAGTTAAAGTGGTCAACGGCAGTCCAGGTTAGGGTATCCAGACTGACATAGGAACTCCACAGAGCTGGAGACCCAGCTTCCTTCTCCCCTTTGCTCTGCTTTCTCTAGGGGGTTGACCTCAACTGTTTGATCCAAATGGCCTATCACCGCAGGCTTGTCCCAGATGGCAGGAGTAGAGCCGAGGTGAAGGAAAGGCTTACATCTTCTATGACTTCCCTCACATCTCACTGGTTAGGCCTTCATGGCATGACCACACCTAGCTGCAAGGGAGGCAGGCAAATTGTCTGACATAGACAACCATCTACCCAGCTACAAAGTTCCATGTGTGGAATATGATGACATGAAATGAACACAGCAATCCCAACGTGAATAAAAGGACACTGGAATGTGATTACTAGGGGTGGAGGACACCAGACTGTGATTACTAGGGGCGGGGGTAGAGGCGGAGAAGGGAAAGAAAGAGCGGGGAAAGGTAATGGGAAATGACACTGGAACTTCCTAGTGGGTGTGGGCTGAAATCTAGACTGAGAAGCAATTTTAATATTTCACAATGAATTTAGCATGGTGAAGTAAAGAAATTTACAATAAATAAATTTTAAAAATGCTCAATAGTCATATAAAAAGAAAATAAGGAATACTTAGAAATAATGGGCAAATGCAGGTGAAAAAAAGTTCCATTAATGTAACCAAAGGCGGGAAATGAACTGGGGCTAAGAGTAGACTCTGACAGCTGAACTTGGCTTTTGGAGTCAGCTTTGAGGGTGTAGGTCTCGGAATGTCCCCACATTCTCCTCCCTGAATGACAGCATGCGGTGGAACAGGATGGCACCAGCACACCATTGGTCAGAGGGACTATGCTGGCATCTGTCGCACTGTGAAGATTGTGCTGCCTTTATGGCCTGTCCGCCGTGGCTGTGGCTGGGAAACCCAGGTTGTGAAACCCAAGAGCCCTTCTCTGCTTGAGCTGCCTGCTGGTCTCCCTCATCCTTGCTGGTCATACCTGGCCTTCATTACCCATATCTCCTGTCTGACAACTCTGGCAATTTTAGCTTGAGCGGGTCTAGAGTCAGGCTCAAGGGGTGCTGGGGTCTGGTAAGGAGCTTGTCAGCTGGGGACACGTCCAGAAGCATCTAGGCATACAAACCAGGAGATGACTGTCCCCAGCAGAGATGGGGTTTCAGGATCCAGAGGGCTTCCTTATCACCGTGACAGGGAACAGGGACGTGTCCTCACACCTTAGCTCGGATGGGAGATGTGTTCTCCTTTCAAAGCAAAAGCAGATATTCCCCAGATCAATGGTTTGCAGGTCTGTGCTGTTTGGCAAAGTCCAGTATGAAAGTCTCAGCAGCTGGCACTGACAGGAGAAGCGGTGGAATGTGCGGAACAGAGAGGGCACCGCTGGAGCCAGCCTGGAGAGAGTGTGGGGGCTCTGTGTGTTCTTGCTTTGCTTGAGACTAATTAGAACCTGTGGACCCATCCTGCGCCCTTTCACGAATTCTGGAAACTCTCCTGGTTGAAGGTGTCTTACGAAGTAGGAGCAGCGAAGACTTGAGTCTGCATGGACGCCATGCCCAGCATGTGCCTGCGCTTCCCAGGAGCCGGGGACACACTTCCCAAGCAGCTGGGGTCTCCTCCAGCCGTCTGTCCTTACTCCTGTCCTTGTTTGAGGACGGCCTCTTTGGGGACGTTCAACAGGCCATTTTGTGGCTGTACACTTGCGATGTCATTTACCAAAAAGGTGCCTTGATGACAGACTTCTGTGCTTGTAAAGCACTGGTGTCCGTGGGCTCGGGAGTCTTTGCTGGATGACAAACAGCCTGACTTTACCCACCTCATCTCATCCCATGTGCGGCGATGGCTGGCAGGGCTCACGGGACACTTGTGACTCAGGCTGGTGGAGGTTACCTCTCTGCACACAGTGGTGACAGCAGACCAAAGGACATGGGGAAAATCATGCACTGGCTTAAAACATGTCACTGGGAAGAGACACGTTAGCCCTGAGGCCAAGACAAGTTTCACCGGGGTCCCCAGTCTCTGATTCTCACATTTCCTTTGAGTTCAACAGCATGTCCCAAAGTGAGCATCTTGTCCCCCCACACCTGCTCCTCCTGCATTCTTCAGGGGGGTCACGGCACTGCGCCACCTCAGGGGGCCTGCGTCATCTCTTAGTCCCTTTCTCCCTGAGCTCCCCCTCTCGATGCCGTGTCCCCGCCACAGGGAATCTCTGTCGCTTTAAACATGCCCCATGTCACTCACCTCTGCTTCTGCATCAGAGCTCCCTGTGTTTCCCACACTGTGGTTCCAAAGATGGGGCGCAGGGGCTCCTCAGCATTACTCAGCCCGGAGCCAGAGGCCTGGAAACTCATCCCCTTTAGAGTCTGTTTATTCTTTCTGATTAAATCAAGGAGAAATCTCAGTCTGGTGGGCGTGGGGCTTTCTGCTTTTTATGATTGCTGGTCACCTTCTCAACGAGAGTGCTCTGGCTTCTACCCTGGTGAATTCCAGTGTCCAGCCGCAAGTGATCTCCCTTCTGCCTTTGTTTCTATTGAGTTGCGGCCTGACGTTTAAAGCTGTGGACGTTGGCTTTCGTTCTAGGGTAGTGATCCATACCTTTAAAATGTACTTGTGTTTAAAGGCGATGACTTAAGGGAAGCTGTGAAATGAACTTTTGTCATGAACGACACCTGTGCAGTGTGGTGCGTGGAGACTGGAACGTGGGAACCACAGTAATGAACATGCCATCAAAGACCTCATCGCCCATCGTTACTGTGCATGGAGGCTGTTTCTGTGAGCTCCGATCATGTGTTACAGCTAAGGGGCACCTGAGGGCACACCCTCTCGAGGAGACCACAGCACAGACCTGTCACCCTTTCACCTGCAGTCTGCATGGCCTTGGGGTTCCCACCACAGCTTCAGGCCCAGGGCTCTTCAAGGCTGCTGGACACCGAGGGGATCCCTGCCCTGACCCGTGGATGCAGACATCAGCGCTCTGACCTGTGGAAGCAGCTATTAGCCAGGCCTATGGCCCTGGACACTCAGAAAGAGCATGGTGGCAGGACCAGTGGAGAAGCCCCACTCTTGGTTCCCACTTGTGTCCATCACCAGAGCAGGTACGCAAATCAGATTGTGTGGCCCCCGGGCCTCGGCACTTCCCATGGTTTCTGCTGCCCTTAGACGTGCCCCTGCTCTACCGCACCTGCCGGCTCTGCGGGCCAGTGCACCGCCTGCGGTCACTCTGCTCACGGCGCCCCGGCTCAGCCTCAGCAGCCTCCCACCTTTGCACATGCCCCTCTGCCTCAGATGCCAGTGTGGCCTGTGGGCCATAGATGCTGGTGCCCGTTTCCCTCTCTGCACCCACCTTCCACTGCCTTCTTCCTTTGCTCTCTTTGGAGTCAGCATGGCCCTGAGGGTGTGTCCCTGGTGTCCTGATTCATCAGTGTCCCATCTAAGCCCCTGGGAGCAGGGCCTCTGTCCCACCTGCCCATGGCATCTCCCCACACAGTAGGTGCCCTGTTCAGACTGGGGAGTCAGGGAGTGAGCCCAGCTTTCTCAACAGAGCTTGTTCTCTGGGGAACACCAAGAAGCATTGCCATGTAACGTTGGGAGGCGTAACACCTGGGGAGCCCAAAGCAGCCTGGGCGAGCCTGGGTGACAGGTAAGTCTGATCAAGGCTCAGATTGGCCCCAGCACCTAACTGTGCCTGCGGCCCATGTAGGCCCGCTCACAGAAATCGACGGACAGAGCTCGCGGCCTGTAACCGGGAGTCTTCTCAGGTCTGGAGTCAGGACTCAGGCCTTTCCTCCAACTCTGGGGGCTGGGAGTTGGCGCCGCTGCCTCTGCTTTTCCACTCAGGGCCCTGGCCCCACACTGACACGTGCCTGACACGTCCCCACGGGAAGCCCCCAGGGCATGTCACGGGGAGGATGGAACGCAATGGTGCGGGCATGGCAGCGCTGACTGATGTACAAGGGACATTGGATGGCTGCCAGGCCCAACATGAAGGCCCCCACCATTATCCCGACATTGAACGCTGGTGAACCTCTGATAGCCTGGGCTGTGCGGAGCCCCCGGTGGGGAGTCTTCCCTGGACAGAATCCGACTCAGACCCTGAGGGCGACCTGTTTATTCATCTGGTTGTGAAGGGCCTGTTCTGTGCCCGCACCGAGCTGAGAACAGGAGCCCGTGATGCACCTGGCTTCTCTTTCCTCTGTGACGCGCTTGGGGCCGTCCACTGTCCTTCATCACCATCACCTCCACCGACGCCATGACAATGGCAGTAATGGTTGTGTCCAGGGGGACTGTCCCTGTCCAGGGAAGTGATGTCAAGGTGAGGAGGTGAGAGATGTGTGGGGCGAGTAGAATCACAGGGTGAAGGTAGGGTGTCCCTGGAGGGACCACAGGGGAGAGGCCTGGGAGGGTGGGAAGGAAGACAGTCTCGCAGGATGAGGGCGGTGCGGGCAGCCAGCATGGCGTGGGGGCTGGAGATGAGGCCACTGCTGCTGCGAGGACCGGGGCTCCAGCCTGAGGCAGCCTCTGATGCTCTGAGTAGGAGTGTTGGGTCAGATGGCCATTGTCGAAAGGTCATTCTACATCTGCAGGGGAACTGAAGGGAGGAGGGCCTAGAAGACAGGCCCTGAGTGGGCAGTCGTATGGCGAGAACACCAGGGTGGAAGAAAGTGAGAGAGTTATTTGGAAGGCCAGATTTGGCAATTGACGGAGTGAGGGGAAATGGCTGAGTCAACATCAGAGTCCAATCTGGGTTTGCTCACCAGGCTAACGGGTGAGACAAGTGCTCCGGTGCTTGCCTTGGAGAGCCCACCTGAGGACCAGGATGTATGGCCTCTGGGCACGGGCAACCTGTGCCCAGCCTGCGTTTTGCAGCCCCTGCTCCTGTGCACAAGGGTGTGTGTCCTTGATGTACCACTTAGGGTCATGCTCAGCTGCATGTTAAAGAAAATGCAATGCCTCAGACAAGATACTTTGACAACGCAGTGGCAGGAAATTCAGAGCTTCCTGCTGTGTTAGCGTCACCAAGTCTGCAGGGGCTCAGGGTCCTAGCTTGCTACTCTGTCACCTCAAGGACAGTGACCCTGGTCTTCATGTCCTCGGGATGGTGACTGAAGCTCTCGCCAGCACATTTGCATTCCAGGCAGGAAGAAGAGGAAAGGTATCAGTCAAGGGGTAAGAAAAAGTGAGTGACAGCTGAGTTACCCCCCTTTAAAGAGCTTTCCTGGAACAACGCTCAGTGACCCCTGCTTCTGTCTCATGGGTCAGCCTGTCAGGTCCCCACCACAATCTGACCAGAGTTGGCAAATGCATGATTGAGCTGACAGTGCCAGCTCCAAAACCGGGGTTCTGTGAGAGAGAAGGCTCAGCCACACCGATCTTCAAAACACCTGCTCTCTTCACTCTGCGTGAGCCTGTCTTGCGATGAGTCTACACCGCTCCTGAGTGGTGGGTGGCTGCTTTGCAGGGAAGCACCTGTGATAAACGGTCAGCACTTCGTGGCTGCCCTCATGTCACCAGTGACTCCCATACACGGTGACTCTTGTTCCCTGTCATGAGCCAGCATGACAGGGGTGAGGGTGTGCACTCAGACATTTCCCAATTGCCTAAATTATCTTTGAAAAGGAAGTTCCAGAAAAAGCATTTAAAAAGTGTTATTCTCCTGAGACTTTGTCTTTAAGCTATTCTCTTGAGTGGGAAGAAGAGGTATTTTTATGTGTGTCCTTTCAAGTCTCAAACTTCTGGGATTGTAGATTATTTTAAGATAGGAACTGCAAGAAAAAGCAGAAAAATGAATTTAGAGATCACTCTTTACATTTGTTTGTTAATTTTATTCATTCATCACTGATTGACTCAATCAAGTTATTACATGACCATTGCATGCAGAATATGACATCATATCACATGAATCTTGTAAGCAAGAAGGGAAGAGAGACCAGTACCCTTAGAGGTGGTGATGAAAATATGGAGGTGAGCATATGGTTATGGGAGAACTTCATACATTCCAGTCATGTCTTATCTATTTCCTCATAGAGTAAATTTCACTCTTAATTTCCTTGTCTGTAAAATGGAGATGATAATATTTATTAATTACATGACATTCTATCCTGTTCCATTTTATTCCTTCCATCGATTGATGGATCTGCACATCCATCCATCCATAATCTATCCATCCATCCATCCACCCATCCATCATTCATCCATCCACACATCCATCATCCATCCATCCCCCCATCCATCCTCTCCATTCCCTTCTGTTCTATCTTATGTAAAAAGTGGTGTAAGGACCTACTAAACTGATTCCACAATCTGATTGCCCATGACTTGAGGTTTGGACATTCTTTGTAGACCCTCACAGTTAGCGGTAGGGGGCAAGGCTGAGAATGGGCAGCATTGGGCGTCGGGAGAGAGGAGAGGAGGCTGCCCCAATGGGAAGTGGAAATGCCTTTACCTGGAAGGACACCTCCTGGGTCTCAGTGAGAGTTAATTCTGTGAGTCAGGACAGGGTGCCTTTAATGACTTTTAATTAAAATTTAATAAATAAAAAAGAGAACAAAGGACTCATGCATCGTTCTTCACTGCACAGTACCGGGAGTTAAGAGGCTTGTTGTAACAGCGGTGGGGCGGGGAGAGAAGCATTTGGAATAGGCTTGAACTCATGGCTGTTAGATGAGAGTTTGAGAGTTGGTCTGAGCACAACCTCAGCTGTCGGGGTTCAGATGGAGGTGGGGACCCCCTCCCTCCCACCTGCCTCTTGAGGCCCTGAGATGTATGGCTTCCAGCTGTGAACTCAACTTCCTTCTATCCCTGTGGGAGCACAGGGGCGTGAAGCTTTATCCAGAGGAAGACTCCCCCATCTGGTGGGGTGTCCACTGAGGCCCTCTTCCCAGCAGCCCAGCTATGAACCCCTCTGGCTGGGCCCAGCAGAGCAGGATGTCGTTGTTCTGCATAGTCACCAGCCAGTAAGTCCTCCCATTTCCTGTGGCAACTTCGAGGAAGGTTTCCCTAGATCCAAGGCTCCCCCTCCACACCTCTCTCGCCACGCACCCTGGGACCCGGGAATCACAGAGTAAAGTGTGTGCACCCTTCAGGACTGTTGGAGACTTTATTTTCCCGGCGTTTGGACATACATGCACTTTCTGCAGCGTGGGAGCTGGGTGTGCTCCATGCTGCGTGCAGGGATATGGAGGCATGCTCTGAGTGTTCCACACTTTTGTGTGGCCTCCCTCTGCAGAGAGCTTCGGAAGTCCAGCGACTCCTCTCCTGGTCTTTCAGGAGGCAGGTGGTGGTGGGAGTCAGAGGGCATGCATGCAGCCTGCAAAGCAGCCTTTGAACCTGCTCGCACAGTGGGTCTTGGCTGCACACCGAGGCTCCAGGCCTCCTCCGTGGAGGTGCTGTGGGAAGCCAGGCGGCAGCCCTAGCTGTGCCTCTGGGGTGGCTCTCTTGTCGTTATTCACTCAGAGTCTGACAAGTCCAGGCGGGTCCAGATTGCCTGCAGAACCAACCTCAAGGACGGGAGACTCATCTGCTCCTTGCCCCTAGACACAGATGTGTGCGCTCTTCCCTTTCTGCATGAGCCAGAGTCCCTGGGGGTGGGGGAGGACAGGCATCCTGCGACCCCGATTCCTCACTGCTCTGCATATTGTGAGGTCTGAGGGGCTTCTGAACAGACAGTTGGTGGGGTGTGGGGGTGCAAAATCCTTCCATGCAGAGAGAGTGGGAGTGCTCCAGAGTGTTCTAGAATGTTCTATATGTTCCCTGACATGGGGACTAAGGTGAGGAGAGGATTTGAGTGGAGCTGATGAACTGGCCTCTTTTAGGTGATGATCACTGGGAAGGACTGAAGGGTAGTTGTCCGTGCCAAGTCTAGCACAGAGGGCGCTGGGGACCGGGCCTGGGGCAGCAGCGTCAGGGAGGGACATGCCATCTCCTGCATCCCGTCCTCAGAAGGGCAGGTCCCTGTCTGGCCTTCAGCTCTTGCCCGTGGGTCTCCTGGCGACAGTTCTAATCACCACTGACTTGGAGGTTGATTTCATTCACTCGTGGCTGCACTGGACCTGACTGGGGCACAGACACACGTGGCTCACTGCCACACTCACTCTGGAACACATGCTGTCCCAACGTGCTCCTGCCTGGCCGGGAAGCACGTCTGTGTGCGTCACTTCCAGTTTGCATGCTCCAGAGGCGATGGTCTTCAGAAGGGTCTGAAGGCCTCAGGCTGGACAATAGGAGTTTCTTAGTTTTCAGACTTTCCTTCTGACTTTCCCACATGGCCGACGTCATCTTACACTTAGAAACCAATGCTTTCTGTCTTATTTGTTTGTTTTGTGCAGTCACTCGGCTGCTTGAGTCAAAGAAGCATAATGTCATGAAATGAACTCCGTGGGGCAGGCAAGGGGGTCACCTCTGACACAGGTGTTTTCTCCCTTCGACGTTTCTTTAATTCATAAAAAAGTGACAAAATGAAATGTGCAGAATCCAGCACATGGATGTGTTCTTTTGTAGCCTGAAGACACCTATATGGCATTTCCTCTAAAGGGCACGACCTTTACAGGATGAGCAAAGGAAGTGCCTTCCCTGCGTGAATGCACTGTTCCCTAAGCAGTTAGACAGGAGCCCTACTGTGCACTGCTGAGCCAGGCGGGTCCTGCAGATGTCTGCCATCTGCCTGCTCCCCTCCCTCCCCTTCCCCTACCCTCCCCTTCCCTCCTCTCCCCTCCTCTCCCCTCTCCTTTTCTCCCTCTCCCTCTTCTCCAGTTGCCTCCCAGGCTTTGCCCTGGAGTCATCCAGCCATTTGGTGGCATCTGTCCTGCTGGCAGGTGACACGGTTGTCAGGGTTGTCAGAGGTGCTGGAAGATGCTCCTCAGATGCAACTCCAAATGCCCACTGCCATGCAAGCCAGCTGCTAAACGGCCTGGTGGAGTGCCCTCCAAAGCCCCATGCAGCCCCCACGGTCTGCTTCTCCACCAGTCCTGTCCTACAGACAGCCTCTCCAGGCACAGCAATGACATTTAAGTCAGCAGTGACTTAGATGTGTAACTCGTTACCAAGGTCCAGTGGCCTCTGGTCCTGATTCCTGTCTCATGGTGATGGCGGCTTCATGGATTCTGATTGTGCGACATTTTTAATTCCAAGAGGAAGGGAGGAAGGGAGGGGAGGAGGGGACAGGAGGGAGGGGAGGGGGGAGAAGGGGAGGAGGGACAGGAGGGGGAGAAAGGGGATGCGGTCTGTTCTAGGAAGTGTTTGAGAACCGAGGGTCAGGTGGGCGGCTTTCCCTAAGACTTCACGGCAGACCGACCATTGCAGCCTCACCGGACTTGGGGGGTCTACGTCAACTAGGCCAAATCAAGGCGCTGGGGAGAACCGAATGGGTACTTTTTAGTCCTTGTTACCAAAATACAGCTCTCTCGCCTAGTCTGGTGGGTTACAAAGTTGATGGAGGGGATGAAATTGAACCCAGAACCATCTTCTAGTTCTAACTCCTGTCTTAGGAAATTTTGGTTACTTGTCTGGAGTGAGTCACAGAAGCATGACTCTAATGATGGCGTTGACTTCTTATATGGAAAGTTCTTGTTCTCTTGAGCTCCCGAGGTATGCAGGTTCCCTTCCTTCAAGTTGTTTACACATTCCTTTGAGGAACATTTATTAAGCACCTGCTGTGTACCGGGGGCTGCTGAAGGCCCGAGGAGGTGGTGGAACACACTGGTCCCCAAGCATGCTCTCCACAGTGGAGCTCTCCCCTAGGTGACAGACCAGCATGCAGACACACAGGCAGCCAGCCAGGTGGGCGCAGCTCAACAAGGATGTCTGTGGGAGCAGAGTGTGTGGACGGCACAGCCGGGCGTGACGCAAGGCCCATGTCTGTAGACGAAGCACCCAGGGTCCCCTGGGGACGGTGATGTACAGTGGACAGACTGAGGTTCTGAGAGAAACCGGCCCCAGGCCCGAGCTGCGGCCGCTCCCAGCAGGCCCAGGTCAGGCGAGGCGCCGCAGGAGCTATGGGACAAGTGGCCGGGTCTGAGTTAAGCTTGTGGCTGCTGTGCAGGGTGATTTGGGGAGAGGGAAGTGACCACAGGGCCCAGGTAAGGATGGTGGGGCTGGGGACCTCAAAGAGCAGTTTGTAAAGACTCTTCCCCTCCCCTCAGGTTGTTTTATATCAAAGAATAGTTAACAGCTGTGCTAGAGACCGTTTTAACAGCAGGGACTCCCTTGAAATGCCACCACTCCAACGTGGCCGGGTCACCCTGGGACCTTTCCATTATCCCCAAGAATAAACCTCTGGGGTTTACAGAACTGCCACCTACTTCACCATTTCTGGAGCCCTTCTGGGCACTTTAGGGTGTTAGCACATCCTAGAGGCTCCCTAAATGGCTGCAGCACCCCGTCTCCAGCTGTGACACCCCAAAATGTCTCCAGACATTGTCCAGTGTCGCCTGGGGTCAAAATCACCTCTCAATGGTGAACCACCGATCTAGACGGTTTAACACATTCCTGCTTATGAAGGCTGATGAATACTGACCTGGTAGAATTTGTATCGTGAAGGTGACCCTTTCTGGGCCTGCAGTCCTGTGAACTTTGACAAACGTGCACAGCTCTGTGACTTCCTGGTCACTCGAGGATGCAGCATCCAGAATCTTGTGCATCGATACTGGGGCGATTTCTATCAGTCCTGAGGCCCTTCCTGCCCCTTTCAGTGTCCCCGCCCCAGACGATCACCATCTGCCCCGTTGTCCTGGTGCTGCCGTCCCTGCTGTCACACAGTGGGACTACACCTGCTCACCACAGTAGACGCATATTGTAGTTTCAGTCACTCCTTTCATAGCTGGGCCGCATGCCACCCACACATGTGTCTTGTGTTTGAAACCTGCCCTCTGGTCGAGGGGCATTTGGATGGTCCCAGATTTTTGGTAAATGTGAATAAAGCCACTAAAACTGTACATGCAGGTTTTGTGTGCACCTGTTTGCATTAACTTTAGGTAAGTACCTAAGCGTGCCATTTCTGGGTCATATGTTGAGTGTGTTTAGCTTCGTAGGACACAATGTGACCAAGGAATGGCACCATTTTCCTCCGTGCTCTGTTTCCGGGCTGCACAATTCAATGTATATCAGTGGCTGTGATTTTTCCTATGACATGTAGTTGAAACCACCCCAATGGCTACGACTCCATGGGGAGTCTGGGGACCTGGAGGGGTCATCACGATGGAGCAGCAGGGTGGTTGGGGGCCTGGAGGCAGGTCTTCCGTGGGAGAGGCGAGGATGGTCAGTCTCACACTGAAGTGGGGGTGCTGCAGTGTCAGGTGTCAAGAGCGCCACGGACAGCTGGGTTTGGGACGGCTAACTGGGTGGACATGGCCAGCAGCTGCAGCCTCAGGGGCTATTCTCGCTGGACTGGGGCAGAGGTATGACTGGTTTCTCGGACCTCACTGGGTGCTGACCGGGGGGTGTCTCAGAAAGATGAGGGCTCCAAACTGGTCCTGCCCTTCGGCGTTTGTGTGCCAGTGACCCAGCATCTGCGCACTTGGTTCTGTATGTGACGTAGTCCTCCAGCTGCTGAAATGACTGGGTGAGGACGTGGGAAAGAAGCCTCTGCCATGCCCCTCTGCCCACTGTGAGCACTGACTCTCAAGTTCTGGTTCTTGCTAAGTGGGCAACTTAGCCAGGCCCCAGAACTCCACTCATGCCACGTGCCAGCAGCCAGGGAGTCTGCCAGGTGGTGAGCCGACTGCATGGGAAGTGGCTGGCTCAGTTGGGTGCGGCGTGGAATGAGGGATTTGGTTCGTCCAAAGTATGGGGAGACGAGCTCCACGCACCCCAGCAATTCGGAGCTGGTGTTTAGCCACCCTCAAACTTGCTGATGGAAAATGATTTCTTATTTCCATAAATAATCCTGCCAAGCAAGTGATTTAATTGATTTAATGAGTCGTATTGCGAGAATCAGACCTGGCCAAGAGCGCGTGTTTATTTCTGTCTCCATCTGTGGAAATTTCCTTAGAACTAGAGCAGTGCAGTTGCGCCAGCCTCGGCGGCTTCACGGGAATTATCTCAGGACTCTGGGAGTGCTGACGGACAGCGCTGGAGACAGGCTGAACACAGCACCGGCTGAGACCTGTGCAGCTAGACGCTTCCGTGGAGGTGGGAGTTATAAAGATGGACCCTTTCCCCCCCAAATTGTGTCACCTTGCCTCCCAAACGATGTCCAAGAACAATAAGCGAAGAGACCACACGTGGCACCCTGCCATCTGATTCTCCTGACCACAAACTGTTTCCTCTGAGGGGCATGTTCTCCTCGATGCTCTCCCTTCCAGCACCCCAAGGTGGCACCTTTGGTGTCTTCAGAGAAGGGCACACACTGCTTGTTCAGTGAGCCAGCAACTCATCCAGGCACCCCCGGGCGCTTTGGCGGTATCTGGAGAGGTGTCTGCTTGTCACAGTTGCAGGGGTGGGGAGGGGGTGCCGTTGGGATCTCATTGACAGGGACCAGGGGCACTGCTAGCTCTCCCACCTTGCACAGGACAGTCCTGGGCCTGCTGGTGAGGTGGCCCCATGTGGTGGAATGGAGATCGACTGCCACATGTATGGACTGGCCCCTTCACAGCCAGGCCGGACTTCGGGAAGGGGCCACGCAGGAACTTCTGCTCCGATGTGGTGCTCCTGAACCACCGTGGAACAGATCTGGGGGAACGGTGGCATGGAGGGCACAGTAGGTTGGGAGCGATGGAACCCTCTTGGCGAGGGATCTTGGCTGACACAATCGGGGTTGGTTTCTCAATGAGAAATCTGGAAGAGGCAGCTGCTGACGCTGACATGGTTAGGGTCTCGTGACCCTCTTGGATGACCTATACAGGCAGCTGTAGCCTCTGTGCTGGCCTTAGGGACATGGCCAGCCCATGACATGCTCCTGCTGGAGGAAGAGCTGTCAGACCAGCACCCCACACAGCTTCTTCCCAGGAACCGGTGGGCGAGCCACGGGGGAAAGTACCTGTCCTTTCTTGGGGCAATGTCTGGGGTCAGGTAGCAGGGTTCTGGCCACGTGGGACTTCGGCTGGGAGCTAGGGTGAGAAGGCACCAGCTCCTGAGACTTGAGGGAGTGTCTCTGGAGAGGGAGCAGCACACGCAGAGGTCCAGCCCCATCCCTCCTCCCCCGGGTGCTTCTCCCAGCATCCAGGACCCTGTGAGATTCTTAGGGCTGCTGCTATCCACACAGCTGATCTGGTGCCAAAGTCTGAATCAGAATCGCTGGCCCGAAATTAGGGGTTCCTAGGTGATGTCCCCACAAGGCTCGGGTCCTCCCACCTCCGTGGGGCTGCTCTCTGGCCTGCTTGTCCCTCCTCCCCTCCTTCCCCTGGGTCTGCTCCGTCCTGGGACACAGTGGCCCTTCAGTGGCATCTGTGTGGGTCACAATCTAGCTTGGAGGTGCATGACCCAGACCCTGCATGTGCGCGGAGGGAACCCTCCCCTCAGCATGGGGTGCATTGGTCTGAGACGCAGTCCAGTTCATTTGCTTCTGTGTGGAAGGCCCCTTTCCCAGCCTGTTGGTTTTATTTTTCTCTTCATCCTCACCCCGAAGCCCCCTCCCCTCCCTACCTTGTTTTTGTTTGTACGAACCAGTACAGATGTGTGCACAGCTGCTCCATTATTTACCTGTTTCACAGGAGGTCAGGGCTCTGATCACTTTGTTCCCTGTTTTCACTTAGGTGGCCATGGGTCCCCGAGCCTCTCGGCACATTCAGAGGCCTTGCAGCCTGTCCCCATGTCCCACCAAGGGGGCAGTGCTTTCCTCTGCTGCCGTGGGCTTTTTGTGTGCTTTACTCTAAGCCACAAAGCTCTTTGCAGCCTTGTGCATGTGTCCTGTCAAGTTAAAGACAATTTCCATGCCGTCGGAGGGGAAACTCCTAGAAGGGGACCTGGGACCCGAAGGGGCAGGCAGGCAAGGTTTGTGAGACACTGCCCCCAGCCAGAAGCTCATCCAGCTGTGCCCACCGGGGGGGGGGGCATCTAGAAGTGCCCACCCCATGAGCCTGCTGCTTTTCTTGTAAGTTTGATCAGTTTGAGAGTAGATCCGTGTCATTTAATTCACTTTTTCCTTATGGCTGAAGTTGAACATTTTTTTCACTTTTTGAGGGTCATTTGTACAGTTGTTTGGTTTTAGCTGTGAAGTATCTGTTTCTATACCTGGCATTTTCACCTCTTTCAGAAATTAAAACTCCACTCTCTTAGCTGTTGTGCTTCCTGTTTTCAGTAGAAAAAGGCAATTAAAAAAGTAAGATTCTGCCAAATGTCCCCAGCTGCAGTTATTCCTTCTGTACAAGGCCTGTGGGTTTGAACCCCCAAAGTGCTCGGCTCACGGCCTTCTGCAGAACCAGGCAGCCCTCTGGGGGTGGCACACAAGTTGGTTACCCCTGGCTGCCTGCGCTTAGTCGGCCTGACAGTCCCTGCTGCTCCCAGGACCTGTGGGGAAGGCTCAGGCGCTAAGCCTGGCTGCAGTGGGAGCCGCCTGGGGTGATTTAAAAGATGCAGGTGTGCTACCCCTCCCCCGAGTTTCATTTAGCGCTAGAAGGCCTGAGTGTCTAACCTTCAGACGCTGCTGAGGCCCCTTGTTCAAGGAGATGTGGCAGGAAGCCTGGCCACATAGGGGCTGTGTCAGGCTGGTTTCCAGGGTGACTTTTAGGGAACGCATTGGGTGGCCTCGCAGACCTTGTGAGGGCAGGCCCAGCCCAGGGCCTTCCTGGTGACCTGAGGGCTGTGGGCCTGCAAGGCGCCGAGCGGTTCAGCTCTCTCTTCCAGGCACGTGAGACAATGCTCTCGAAGTCCTGCAGAGGGGACACTCCATGTTCTAAGAGCCTTGCCCACACAATGCTTACCCCCGCTGAAATGGAGCAGAGAAGACGGGGCACAGCCCAGACTTTCAGAGTTCAAGAACCTGGGTCTTCCGCTGCAGGATCAGGAATGAGCGTTTATGAAGGGATTACTCTGCAGGAAGTCGGCAAAGGTTTTTATCTGTTTTCCTTCATTTAGCTGCACAGATGGTAGTTATCGCAGCAGCCACGACTCACTCAGCCGTGACTGATCAAAAAAGTCCAACCAAACTGAGCTCGAGCAGAAGGGACTGTTAACCTGGCAGCTTGCCTGCCCAAGCCAGTGGGTGGCCATGTGTGCAAAGGGAGCCTTGTCTCGACTCTGAGGGCGGCTGTCACACCCCAGGGCTGTCCAGTGGGACAGCTGGCACCTCTACCTACTTTGTGTAAAGGGGTCCTGTGCCCAGCGCTGGTGCTGCGTGTTGGGGGCAGGGCTCAAGCACTGTGCCCAGAGCCCTGCTTCTTCTTACTTCTCCTGTAAGCCCAGCCTCGCCTGCTCCTGCCTGGGAGCCTCCAGGCCCTTGTAGGCTGAGGGTGACTGTGGGGAGATTGGTGTGTTCACCTGCCTGCTGGAGAGAATAGCCCCAGGTCCCAGGCCAGGCGCCCAGATGATCCCAGAGGGAAATCAAGAGCCTGGGGTGCAGGTAGAGACGGCAGCCCCGCTGCTATCAGCCCCGTCAGAAGACAAGGCGAGAGAGGCTGAGAGTGCCGGCGATTGAAATCACATGGCTTGTGAGTGTATCTGCTAGGGGTGTTTGAGAGTCAGGTTCGCCGGCAGAAAAGTTTCTCCTGTGCTTCAGGAGGCCGCTTCAGTGCATGTGTGTGCACACGTCTCATAGTGTTAGCCGGAAGCGACCAGGTGGAGGCCGCAGAGGGTCCAGGGCTCTGCCTGTAGACTCGGCCCTGGTGGGATGGCTGTTTCTGCCACTGATTCTGGAGTGGAGGCCCGAAGGCCTGCCGTGGCTTTAAGAGCCGGGCTGTCGTCTGACTTAGTCTCACGGTGTGTCCTCAGCATAGACTGGGCTTCCAAAACCCATGTCCCCAATTAGGTCTGTGTGTCCCATATGTCCTGACCAGGCAGCTGCCACCCCAACCTTCTCAGGGCCCTACCTGCTTGCCTGCTTGCTGGCCTTTGATCCAGGTGCTCGCTGAGGCTGGATTCCTCCAGGGACTTGGGAAAAGTGTAGAGAGAAGAGCAGTGAGGAAAAGCTTTAGGGTATTTATTCCCCGATCAGCAATCCCGGGCTGCTGGCAGTGCTCAGCTCTCTGGCAGGCCTCAAGTATTTTATATCAGCCATCGTTCCCCTCCCTTCTGCATCTACAGCAAGGCTCATGGGGCCTCATCTGTCTAGGGCCCTGCCTGCCCAATGACATCGCCTCCTCCACCCCGAGTGCTAGACTGTGGTGAATCTGAACCGTGTGTGTAGTATGTGATATGCAAAGATTTAGAAAGAGAGAAGAGAACATAGAATAACATTAGCAATGTTTCTATTGGCTGCATATATATTTCAGAGACACCCAGTTAAATCAAATATATGCTGAAGATTACTTTTTCTTTGCAAGCATAGAAGGAGCACAGGTGCTGGCTCCATTTCACCTGGCCAGCCCTGGACACACTGCTGCTGCGTTCTTCACTTGCTGCCTCTCCCTCTCCCTTACAAGTCTCTCCACTCTTCCCTCAAAGGTGAGATTAAACAAGGTGCCAGCATGGGTGCTGGGGTGCTGGGAGAGGAACAGGGATACAGTGAGGACGAGGACACAGCCAGGTGGACAGCATGGGCAGAGAGAAGCCATCTGTGTGCTCACAGCCTCTCCTGCTCTGCTCCCTCTGGCATCTCTGGTATTTGGGGTTCGGGGCACAGCCCTGGACAGTCAGGCCACTGGTTGGCTGGCAGGAGCTAAGTCCTCCCAGGTAGAGATGTTGGCCTCTCCCTGCACGGACTCCACTCAGAAGGAAGCTCGGTTCCAGGCAGGCTCCGGCCAGACTCTGGCCACCACGCTAGAGCTTAGCTCCTGCCCATAAATACTTCAGTATCAGTTCAGCTTTCAGACCCAGCATCAGTGGCAAAGGTCTTTTTGAACTTTCATCAATTTACTCAGTGAAATATGATTCTCCTGGTCTCCTTTCCCCCAGGATTTTCATGGTTGAAATGGCTGCATTGTCTCCAGGTGCCGCCTAGAGAAAGTGCAGGTGTCTGTGCATCTCTTGTAAATATACGTACACAGTAATAAAGCCCTATCCTTGCGCAGAAGCTGCAGTTCATGCATCTCCAGTTGTTGTGTGAAATGCTGTGACCTTTCAGAGCAGAAGCCTCTGGCTGCTCTGGCCCTGCCAGCAGAGGTCGATATTGAACTTGTTGAAGCAGGACTGGGGGCCTGGAGGTGTAGTGCCAGCTGGGCTGTGCCCTGAGCCCCAGCTCTGTGGCCCTCGTCCCTCGCCCTGCTCCCCTCTCCCTGCTCCACAACCGGCGTGGTAGCTGCCCTGGGGACTCTGGCCGCTGGTCCAAACGCACCACTACTCTCTTGGGCTCGTCGTTACGGGGGTCGTTCTCAAGTGGTGAGCTCAAGGGCAGGGGTGGAGAGGAAAGGACAGCAGGCAGTGGGGCACGTGGGTGCTAGTGTCGTGTGGAAGCGCTCCCTGTCCCTAGATGCACAGTGCGGGAAGCATGGTTTGGCTCTGGCCCAGTTCTTCCGTCTCACGTTGGGAATATTCTCAGCATATTTAAAGCAAGACGAAACAGATACCAAACTTAAAAACTTAAAAAGAGACACATTGGGTAGCTGATTCAAAGTAACACCAGAGACTAGAAATCACCGGCTTTGTGAAAACAATGAGAGCTGGGAGGTCAGGCAGGGGACTCATGAGGACCGCAAAACAGAACCTCGCCGCTGCTCTTGCTGGCCGCACACCCGACCCACACGTCCCCTGGATGGAGCAGCAGTGACCTTTTGTCCTGGTCCCTGAGCAGTGTCTGCGAGTGACTGGAATCCCCCATCCCTGTCTTTTGCGGGTGGGATGTGGGGGTGACTGGCTGCTATTGTCTTCAGGTCAATGTGCTTATCATGCGTCAGGCAAGGGTGCGCTCTCTGGTCTGGACAGAGGGGCTGTCAAAAGGGACTTCTTCCAGCATAGCCTTCACAGACCACCCCTGGAGGCACCCTGGCCTCTTCCTGTCATCACTGTGGACTGCTGCTGTGTCTCCCCGACCAGACTTACTGGTCCTCAGGGCAGGCTGTGGCCGACTGCAGTAAGACAGTCACCAGTGTCATCAAATGAGTGACTCACGGCTGGGCTAACACAGCACAAAGCTGAAACTAAGAATCCCGGTCCCCAGTCTGATTGCTGGACAATATGAAAAAGTTAAATATTTTGAAATGCTGCCACTCAACTTACACTAAAGCAGCCAGGGCTCCTATCAGCAAGTGAGCATGGCTGTGTGTCAATAAAACTTTATCTGTAGAAACAGGTGGCAGGCCACAGTTTCCTGGCTCCTGATACAATAATGACGTCTGAGTGGTCCAAAGCTATACTCAGAGGAAAATACATAGCTTTAAATCCTCTTACTTTAAAAAGAGTATTAAAAGCATAAAAAAATTAACCAAAGCATCCAACAGTGGAAACTAGAAGATCAACAGCATGAAACAGAAGCAGCAGCACTTAAAAACCAGGAGAACAGAAAGTAAACAAGAGTGCGCTTGTAACAGCTTCCAGGGCGGATTCGTTTCTCCAATTTTATAAAGTAAAATGTTTCAGATTTTGAAACTTGTTAATCAGCAAACTGAAAAAGTTGCCCCCACTCTTCAGACACATTTATTC
Organism: Solenodon paradoxus; assembly: GCA_004363575.1. Lineage (NCBI taxonomy): Eukaryota > Metazoa > Chordata > Mammalia > Eulipotyphla > Solenodontidae > Solenodon > Solenodon paradoxus. The sequence continues at coordinate 58,326 of RJWH01004878.1, read as the reverse complement.
ATTCTTTATTCTTTCAGGGAAGATTGCAGCTGGCACTGCTAGACTGCAAAAGGGCAAAAATCCTGCAAGCATTTAATTGCAACGTTTAAGCACAAGTCACTAGAAATCCTTAAAGAGAGTCAGCAGGACTGTTTCTTTGGAAGGCATACTGGAAAGAAAAAGACTCAGCTCAAAGGTTATTTCCAGATCCTGTGCAGGACACAGGGGAAGTTTGGGTTTTCTCTCTACGCCCCATGGTGTGGTTACATCAGCTGCAGCGTGGCCACGCTGGGGACAGGAGCACCTGGTGGGTGGGGGTGTGGATGTCTGGTTTGACGCTGCCTCCTCCACTTCCTCGTGACTTGGCTGTGACAGGAACGCCACCTGTGTTGCTTACGGTTTCCTCACCTGCAGCATGGGAATGAAACCATCACCTGTGTCCTAGGGGAATGGCGGGGCTTAAAGTACATGCAGGTGAGCAGAGGGCATGCCCTGAGAACCCAGGGAGAACTCATAACATTTGCTGCACTTCCTCATCACATTTCTACAGGAGGGACCTTGAGTCTTGGAGACACTGGTGGGGCAGGGCAGGAAGGAGGTGTGGCACCAATTACTGGAGATAGGATCAGAGGGTCGTCCAACCAGGCTTCAGTCCCTGCTGAGAGTAGTCCATCCGAGGGACTGCCATTCTGGGAGAGGCTCACCAATCACCTACTGTGGTTCGTTCCTTCCATCCCACTCCTGACGTTCATCGATCCTGACTGCCAAGTTCTTGAGCTGGTCACAAAAACAGGGTGAGTACAGGAGGTTTTAGAGAGCTGTGGGACTTGGAGGAGGGCACTCCTGGAGAGGACCTCTCATAAGGAAGGGGACAGCAGGCCGTTTGCCGAATGGTCTCAGTCATTTACTACGAACAGGAACGTTTACTTACTCTCTAGCTAAACTGTTTAGCTATATTTCAAAGCAGGAAGGGAACAAGACTTGAGCTGCTTTAATATTTTTTCCTTCTTTTTGATCAGCCAGGCAAGCGCCTGTCCTGCTCGTTGATGGCCTTTGTCATTTCTGTCATGTCTGGTCAGCTTCTATCCCACAGCAGTCTGCTAGCTCTGGAATTTTCCTACCAGAACATGCTCCCACTATGGAGGTGGTCCCCTTTCTGTCCCTGTCAATATCATCACCCGGGCTGCCTACTGGTCCTTTCCTCTAAGCCTGTCTTTCTGAGCCCTGAGTTATTCCCACGGACAGTGGGTGGCTGCTCCTGCCCTCGGCTCTGCTTCCCGGCCGGTGGCCCAGAGGCAGGTGGAACCAACAACTTAGCATTTGGAAGCCCTGCTCTCCTGCAGAGTGAATGGGCAGGTGCTGTCTCTGCGATGATAAGTGAAGCCAAGGAACCTCACCAAACACCTCATGGCATGGCTGAGTCCTCTCAGGACCTGGAGACCTGTGCTGGGCCCCAGGTTGCAGCTCCTTCCTCTCCGACAGAAACCCACTGAGGATTTGCACCTCCTTCCATGATATTTACAAAGCAGCTTTTTTTTTAAAGCAAGGTTGTGCAAATTTTTGTTCAAGAAAACACTGCTTGAAATCTCTCATATTTTCCTTCCAGGTCAGGAGGCTCGCAGTTATTCCTGGCAATTTTCTTTTAGGGGAGAGGCCTCAGTTCTGGATTACAGAAGCCATTGCTTGCTTGGGAGGGAAACACTGCTCCCTGTCCCAGCCCTCTGACCCACAGAAAACGATTGGTTAAGAAAACAACTCAAACACTTCCTTGTTTGCTGAATCAGGGAAAACTATCTTTAGACGATTAGATTAAATATGGGCTTTCCCAACTGAGACTCGAGGTCAGCATTTGTATTCAGAAGTGTGATCTTCAGATTGCTCCCATGATGGACTTCAAATGCCAGGGTGGACAGGCTCTGGGCCGGGGTCCAGCTGTGTGTGGTGCCTCCGCCGATCTAGAAGGCCATGTGCTGCGTGTGCTCACATTTAACGTGCGACGAGCGTGTCCAGGGAAACAGCAGGATGTGGCGTCTGAAGCAGGTCTGTTGGGGTCTCCTAGAGGGTTCAGAAATGGAGGAGGCAGCTGGCTGCTGGGGATGGGGGCTGTTGTCCCCAGGGGACACCCTGTCTGAAGGGCAAAGCTTGTAATTGCCTGGGTGCCGGTGCCCGGGAGGCTGTGATGTGCACTGTCCCTGCACTCCCACCTCTAGCCCTTGCTGTGTCCCCAGGCACTCAGGGCTGCACCCATACTTGCTGTCAGCGGTGTGCATGTCTTCTCTGGGGTCTGGGGTGCTGCTCCTCCTCTCTGGCCTGCAAGGACTCTGCATCTGGCTGAGGGTGCACGGCTCATCTCCATGGCCTCCTTACAAGACAATGTCCCTGCTCCAGGTGCTGAGCTCCTTACCGGAACCACTTACCGCCAGACCCCTGCCGTTCTGTCCCTGAGATGTGGGTATGTGATTGGCGCCAGAAAGGCATCTCTTATAACAATAGCTCGAGGATGAAATGGGAACAGAGAGTCATTAGGAGCAGTGGAAAAACAAATTAATCACCTCTGTGTAGATACGCTTCAGAGTTCACGACGCCATGTGGGGTGAAGCGCGAGGCGTTGCTCTCTGGTGTTTATCTTTCTTTTTTTTAAGCTCAGGAGTGCAAACAAGGCTATTAAGTGATTTTGTAATTTGAAAAAGCTTTAATGAATCTGCTTAGGCAAGGAACACCAAAGCGGAAAGGCTTGGTTTCAGATTTCTCTGGGTTAGCATGCAAAGAAAGTGCATCTCAAAGTGGCCGAAATATTAAAAGGGAGTGTGTAGACTCAAGTAACGTAAAAATCAGAGATAAACAGAACACCAGGCATGCACTGATCCAGAGACTTATGGCATCTCCCATAAGTGGGTTCTGCGCCTCTGTCTGTGCTGTCTTTGGTTAAGCTGCTTCCTCTTAGAGCAGGGTGCGGGGGTGGGGGGGTCACATTATGACCTTTAATATCTCCCCCAGGCTGCCTGCTTGCTCACTGAATCCCAGGGGGAAAGAGCTGACCTATCCCACTCTTAAAGTTGACTCAGACGGGCTTGGATCATATGCCACCCTGTGTATTTTCCGCAGGGGAGGAAGACGTTGATTGGCTGCCAGTCTTCAGGCTGCTGCAGAATTCTGCGGGCTGGCTGATTTATGACCACAGAAATCTCACTTTAGTTCTAGAGGCTGGGAGTCCACGCTCAGGGTGCCAGTAGGGGTGAATTCCAATGAGAGTGCTTTTCTGGCTGGTAGATGGCTCTCACGTGGTATCAGGGGCGAAGGAGTTCCAACGGGTGGGTAGCGGGGTGCTTCTCTATAAGAACTCTAATCCCATTCATTCAATGCCACTCTCATACCCTCAGGGCCTCATTTCACCATCACACTGGGTGTTAGGTTTCAGTATAGGGATTTCGGGGGGACACAGTAAGTCAGTGCTGGAAGAGGGGCAGCAAGTTGTGGGTACAGGGTGTAAGGGTGCATTTTCATCCCTAGTCTCGATAACATCATTGGTCTTAGGAGGGCAGTGTGCTGGTAACCAGCTCTGCGGGGTGGGGAGCTCTCATTTAGTCTTTGCCTAATTCAATGGTGTAAATTCTCCAACTATGACTGATTTCAGGTCACAGGGGTTTACAACAGACTCATACTACTCCCGAATCTTGAGCAGTTGGAGGGGTGCCTGCAGCCCCTCACACCACTGCGGTGCCTCTGTGATGTGGCTGGTTGTCATTGGCTAATTTGCCCGAGGTGACAGTCTGGGTGGGGTCCCACTGCCAGCTGCAACCAGAATCTAATTGAGCCAGACTAAAGGGGCAATCCTCAGGCCCAGTGACCATCTCTTCCCAGGGGACACTTTCAGGATGCACTGAAGTCACGCTGTGGTTGTGGTCATATGGGTTGGAGGTCTAGGTTCTGTGCTCTGCTTTTTCTGAGGTCATCTGTTAGCCACGCCGACCCTGACCTGGCTGTAATCAGGACTCGCAGGTTTTACAATCTCAGTAATTCCCATGCAGCACACCTGGTTCTAGGCTTCAACACACACGTGCTGTGGTGCTCTGCAGAAATTAATTTGCACTTGATGTTACGGCTCCTTGATATGACGATACTTTTAATCTTCCCCTTTGAGGTATATAGATTCTTTTTAATGGTTAATCTTCCCAGACTGGATAATGAATAAGGCCGCTGATAGAGTTGGAATCGATCTGCAGTGGTGTTTCAAATGCAGCATGCATCTCAGGGCTGGATTTCACGGCACTCCTAGCCAAGGTCACACACGTCTGCCCTAGTAGATTACAGACAGAGAGCTGGGAACACTAATTTATCTGAGACCACAGTGGAGGAAATAGTGGTCTCCTCCCACCACCTTCCCTGAATCCAGTCTCAGGGCCAGGACTTGTCTGAGCAGGTCTGAGGCCTAGTTGTTTGTCTGCTCTCCTCTTCCTTCCTTTGTCGAAAGGAGGAAGCAGCAGACACAGGCCCCATAGACCGGCCTCTCTGCAGTGGGAGGTGGAGTCCCTGGTGGAGATGTTTAGAGCATATGGCTATTGGTTCTGCTCCCACCCCAGGGCCTTTGCACATGCTGTGCCTTCTGCCTGGACCTCCTCCTTGTCTCAGTGCAGCTGGCATCTTATCACTCTTTTCTCCTTGTAGGACAGATGCTCAGGATTGCCCCTGACCCCTATCTGAAATACCCACACATCCCCACTTGTTACTTTCATGCTTCCTGTTTGGATTTCTTCAGCAGTTACCTGGCTGAACCCACCATTGTTTACATGCATATTGTGTGCATCTCCCCCATCGGAGGCATGCTCCTTTTGGGGACCTTGTCCCCTGCTCTGTCCACACGAGCCTGAGGTGACCTGGCCAGGCCATCTTCCCTCCAGGTTATGAGATCCACGTGAAATGGGGGGCTGCCCAGACAGAGGTGGTTTCTCTAGAAAACAGGAGGAAGAGGCTTTCTTGTTCTGCCGTGTTTGCCGTGGACCCTGCTACCATCCCAGGCACCTGCGCTACTGCGTCTTCCTGGCAGGCCCTGCCTGCGTCTTTGACTTCAGGGAGCACATGCAGCTTGTGTGATGGGCCAGTGGAGCCCGAGGCCACAGGCCCACAGCCAGGACATGTCTGTGTGTGGAGAGCCCAGGCGGGAGCTCAGATCTTCTCTAGAACATGGGGTGACACAGAGGCAAATGGATGGGGGCGCGGTGGGAGTTTTAAGTCAACCAGTTGGGACTGGGAGGCTATTGGAGAAGGTTCGGAGCACTGGTGACGTCAGAATGGACATAGTCCAAGTCTTTTGAACTCACAGCTGGGCCAGGTAAGAGAATTTTTTTATCAGATGTGGTCTGAGGAAGGTTTTGATGGAGACCAACAGAGGGGTACGGCTGGCTTCCTCCCAACCCTCCTCCCAGGGTGAGGGACCTACCCGCTAATAGTGCGTCCCATTCAGCGCCCCGTGAGCTGTTGGCCCCTGGTCCTGACAAGTGTTAGCTTCTCACTCAACGGTGGAGGCGGTAACATGGCTGGCTTGTGAGGGTGCTACCTGCGTGGAGACACGAGTTGATTTAGACCAGCCACTTGGAAAAGGGCCTGGCACTAGAAGAGGGCGGGTGACTACTGGTCAACTGGGCTGTTCGCACTACAAAGCTCTTTCTCCTGTTGCGAGTCTCTCCTCAGATTCTACCCAGGGTCATTCTGGACAGGGAGCCCTCGTCTCTCTATACCCGCCTCTGGTGTTTATTTTCTTTAAAAAGTTTTTCATTGAGACAGAACACTCAGCAGGGGGGCTGCCTTCTCCCTGCATTTCCAGAGGAAGCACAGGTCTGCTCCCCAGCATGCTGGGACCCAGTTAGCCTATGCTGGGTGCTCTGAGCCGGCCACCTGCTGGCCCCACAGGGCATCCGCTGACACCACGGTAAAAAGGCTGCCAGGAGGCTGATCTCTTCAGCACATGGAGCTTGGAAAACTGAGCATGCCTGTGTGAAAGGAAAATGGGAATCTTAACTTATCTCACAGGTCAAAATGGACTCAGGCTGGATGAAAGATTTGCAAGTGACTCCCAGAAGAAAACAGGGACTTCCTGCCTTTGGCTTGGACATGACGCCAGCCAGTCTTTCTTGTCCTATGTCGGATGGGGGAGTAACATCATGCGTGTAACACACCTGTGACCCTGAACAGTGCCCTTGGCCCCGGCACAGCAGTGTAGGGCAGGCGGGCAGGCATCTGTGGCGCACAGTAGCTCTGGTTTGGCTCAGGTTCTGACGACAAGTTGGCCTCAGGAGTGTCTTTGCCGTTTGCTGCTTCAGTATTCTGAAGGGCTAGGGCTCCGGGGGCTGTCAGTACTGAGGACTTGGTGGCACAGGGTTGGCTCTGCAGCCTGGGAGTGGGCTGGCACCCACCTGGGCGCCCCTCCCTATAGGCCACATCTGCCAGTGAGTCCCAGCGTGTTCGGAGGCTTCCCGCTCCATCGCTTGACTCTAGGACCAATGTGCTTGACCTTTGTTTTTCTGTTTAAACTCGAGTAAACTCCAGGCGCTAAGGGAGCCTCTCAGCCCATGAGGCTGATTAGAAGAGAGCAATTGAGTGCAGCAATTATGATGTGGAGACAGGCAAGGCGGCTGGAGTCCTAATCCGAAACAAGCTGGGCGACGTCAGGCTTCGTGTCAAATCCACCATCTGCCAAAGGGCGTGTGCTCTGGCCACCAGGAGCTCTATCCCGAGGTGGGTCAGGTGGCCTGATATGGCTAATGATTTGGCTTTTCCTCTTCAAAATGGCAAACACAGACAGGTACTACTGACACCTCTAATCCTGTCATGACGATGCTGCGTCTTTATGTGGCATCCGGGTTACAGGGGCGTGTTTCAGTTGTAAAAGGTGGCACGCTGGCATCATTCTCTCCGTATTTGCGGAACCAGTTTGAGTAGGAGGACTGGCTCCCTTCACTCAACATTGCTATTGGGGCTGGTCTTCCCCACCTTTGGTTTGTGACGTTTCCAGCACTTTCCCGTGTGAAAGTTTTCCATCAGAGATTTCCAAGGCCTCTGGGATAGGCATTTTGCACATACGGGAAAGAAGGTTTTTTCCTTTGAAAAAGAATTGTGGACAGTAATCCTTTTCCCCTGGACTGTGGGGCTGCTCAGTGCTGGTAGAGGGGCCCCGTGCTTCAGACCCGCCTCCTCCCTCCCTGCTGTGTGATAGGAGGTCCTGCCCCATCTCTTCTCTGTCGCTGCCCGGGGTCTCCTGTGGGACACTTGGTGAGAGGCTTAGCCCACTACGTTGCTGTCAAAGACACACAATCTCCACTGCAATTATTAACATGAATGATGAGCATTATAATGGAAAATCAAACTCCCAAAATAAGTTTATTTTAGAAAATCACAGCACACACTGCAACTCCATTTGGAAACAAAGAAGTCCTTGGGTGGAAGAAAAGCTCCCATCTGGTTGAAGGTCCTGCTCACGGCCAGCCCAGGGCTTTTTGCGAGAGCAGAAGAAATCTTCACGTAAGATGATTAAGCTGACGAGATGCTCTTGAGTGGGAAATGTGTTTAATTAAATCAAGGCACTGTTCCTGGGCCCTGAGCTCAGGCACATGCTGTCCCTGACGTGGCCTTTGCTCTCATTCCTGAGCTGTCTTTGAGCAACGTTGGCGTTTGCAGATGGTGGGGCTCCCTGCTTCTCTGGGGACAGAGGGACATCTGAGATCCTTGGTGTGGGCTGAGGGACAGGAGTGCCTGGAGGTGGCGTGTGTCATCCAAACCCCCAGGCCTGTGGGAGGGAGGCCCTGATGCCCACATCTGTCTCTGGGCGGGCAGGGCCTGGCGGCTTGTCCTCGGAGGTTTCCTCTGTTTTAATTTGCCCTTGCTACATCCCACCATTCACGGCCAAGTGGAAACATGTTTCTTTTAGTCAACAAATACTTGCGGCACAGTCTCCATTGCCTGGAGCCAGGCTGCAGGTAGGGACACAGGTAACACGGGAGAGCGTGCTGTTGGGAACATCTGGGTGGACGCCACAGGGTGAAGAGGAGGAAACCCCAACCCCGTGGTGTAGATACTGGTCCTGAACAGAACAGCAGGTACAGCGGATGGCACTTTTTCAGGTTAGTTAAAAACGTTAGTCAACTTTTAAAAAAGACGAGTTTTAGTGGGTGTGCCCTAGTGGCCTAGTGGTTCAGCACACCCTGGGTGCAGTCCACACACATCCCAAGGTCCTGGATTTAAGACCTGGGGCAGGGGAGGGACAACCAAGATGAAGAACTCAATGAAATAAATGCTGCCTCATCCTCTTTTCCCGCCTGCCTGCCCACCTTCATCCTGCCTGAATCTTTCCTTTAAAAAATAAAGATCAGTTTTAGGTTTACAGAAAAATCGATCAGCAAGTACAGAGTTCCCACATTCTCTTCTCCGCCCAATCCCGTTCCCCCTGTTCCTCACATCTGGAGTTGGGGATGGGCATCTTTTATAACTGACGTGCCGATGTTGACACACCGTGAACACGGTCCGAGCTGACACTAGGGTCGCGCTGGTGTTGGACGCTGTGTGACTTGGACACCTGTGCCCACCTTTACAGAGTCATGCAGAGCGGGCTCACCGCCTGACATCCCTGTGCTCCCGTGTGCCCTCCCTGTCTCATCCAAGTCCCTGTACCCGTCTCTTCACTGTCACTATATTTCACCTTCTCAGAAGACCACATGACTGGGACCCTACAGTGGGTGGTTTTTCAGACTGACTTCTTCCATTGAGTGATATGCGTATAGTTCTTCAGTGTGTTTTCATGACTTGATGGCGCTTTTCATCTTAGTGCCTAATAGCATTCCATGGAATGGGATGGGTGCACCAGTTTGTCTGTGTGTCCACTCACCTGGGGGCATCTTAGTTCCTTGTGAGGAGACGTTTGAGTAAGTTCCAACCAGTGGACATTCCCAAACAGGGCTTCCTTAGGGATCCTATGGAGCTAGGGAGATGCTGGGCAAATCATGAGGATGCGACATGGGGATTGTCTATGCTTCGGGACACTGAATAACTCAGAGTTTTTCACCAAATGCCATCTGGTGGCAAATAGACACTAGTTATGTCATTGTTCCAAGGCCGTGGGAGGTGGGCGTCAAGGTTCTTATAACCTGTAGCCATTTTATATGCTGCACGCTGATATGCACACCCCAAAGGCAGGTTTTCTCTACCAGCGCAGAGCTTAAACCAAATTCACCAAATAGCCAACCAGCTTTACAAGAATATTAGTAACTACAGTCAGGTGACTGATGGGCTGAGGCTACTGGTCATTTGAACCTTTCTTTCCTTTCTTATGAGCTGTACGCAAATATCCAGGTCTTGTTCAGCTTGTTGGAAAAACCAGAAACAGAAAAAAGAACATGAGTCGAGGGAAAGGATATGCATGGCAAACTATAACTCATCCATTCTGGTCTTTGTTGCCATTCATTCTGATCAAGTCCTAGAAATCTTTTTCTCCCAACCAAGAGTACAGGGAGCACTGACAAATCTTCCATCTTCATTAATTTTAGGATTAATCTCCTTATACGTGGCCCAAAGCTTCTGTTCCAATCATCACTCTTGTTACATGATCCCAGAGTAGGATTTGTATTATAACTTCCCTTTTAATAGGACTGCTTTTCGACATCTCTAATTTTATAACTAATGACACCAAAATAGTGTGGCTTCGCCAGTATAATGTGCTCTTTCATGCGTTTATTCAGCGAGTGCTGACTGTGCAGGGACTGGGGTCTGAGCCCTCATCTCAGGGGACACGGGGGAACAATGTGAACAGGGCAGCCTCACCCTCTCCGGGCGCGGATGTAGACACCTCAGGCTGGTGACGGTGGGACTGAAGGGTCAGGGACAGCATCCACCTGTGGAGAGGTGATGTCGGAGGCAGACCTGCAGACAGAAGCGGGGGCAGATGAAGAGTCAGTCCAGCAGGGGCCATGGAGTAGGTGTTTTCAATTGACGCGTGATGGCCACCTCCTGCTTTAACGCTCCGGAGCGGCTTGAAGCCAGGAGACAGCTCCCCAATCCTGACCCAGGGCAAAGTCAGGGGATACTTTCTGCAGGACATTACTAGGTGAGTGTCGATGAGGATGTCATCGTTACAAGTGACAGGAAATCTAAGCCTGGCAATGTACAAAGGGGATGTGTTGACACAGAACTCCGAGTCCAGGGTTCACAGCCCCTCAGTCCGGCTTGGTTCAGGCTGACACTGTCTTCGGGACTGGGCTTCAAGCCACCGCTTGTTCTGCGGTGGTGTTGACCCCACACACAAACTGCCGGCACCTCCTCTGATACCCTGCTGACCAGGTTCCATACAGAGGTTCCGATTCCTGTGTCCGTTCACCTGTTCCATGCCAGGTGAGGGTCCGTGGCGGCCTGCATTGCGTGAAGAGCCACTGAGTGTGGTCTCATCCAACCCGGCCAGCAATCCTGTGTGTCAGGAGTCTGACCCAGACTGTCCTGGAGCAGTGAGAGGAGCTGGGGATGCCTGGTATGTCCCACTGGCCCCTGACCACGCACTTGACTCTAGTCAGCAGGGTCCCCATCAGTAGCTGGGCGGAACTTACCGGGGTGGTGGCGGGGATGTTCAACCAGAGAATAACGGGGACCTGGGTGGGCAGCAGGACGACAGGGGTGTGTGGACAGGCTGAGCTCCCTGGGTGAGGAAGTGAGTACCAGGATCGGTGGATGGGGGGCAGGCAGGCTTTGTGGGCTGAAACAAAGAAATCGATGAGAGGCAGGGTTAATATTCTCCACTGCCGTGCCCTGCTGGAGTAGTAGTTAAGTCCGTCAGCATAATCCACACACATCCTGAGTACCCAGGTCCACGTCCTGGGGGAAACAAGTAAAATAGAAAAATAGAGTGCTTCCTGCTGTCTCTTCCTGCCTACACCATGCCTTAAAAAAAAAAAAAAAAAATTAAAAATAAGGAAAATCAAATTATCCAGATTAGTAGGAGCATGGCAGGAATGAGAATTGGGTGCATTCCCCACCCCCAAGTGCGGGCTCTGGACCCCTGGTGTTGCTGCCCCTCACTGCCTTCTCTCAACCCTCAGCCCCAGGCCCCTTCACAGTGGCCCCTGAGCTGACACAGGCAGCGTCAAAGCTGATGGCTCCACCGGCTCTCGGTCTCCTGCCTCCTCACCCCCAGTTTCTCTCTCCAAGTCCCAAGTGTTTCCACCCTACTCTCCAAAAGTGACCCTCCAGAGGACACACCCGCTGCTCCCCAGGAGGGCCCGTGTACACCCCTGCCTGCCAGGCAGCCCACGTGTTGGTCTTTGGGCAGAGGGTGGCTGAAGAAAAGCTGGTGCCCTGGCACCTTCATTGTCAAAGCCCAAGCTTTGCCAGTGCTCTGCAAGTCGGGCTCTCTGTGTGACTCAGACGACAGATGTGCCCTGTGCTGTGGTCCCTTTAGGGGATTGAGTTACCATCCTATTCAGCAACACGAAGCAGTCCCTGGCAGCAGGCAGGTCATGAATAAGTCAGTGGGGTTCCAGCTCTGGAGCTGACATTGGAGGTGGAAGAGGTAGCAGCTTCAGGGACAGGGACCCTGCTGTCTGGGGCCCAGGCTAGTTGTCTGAGTTGCTGGAGTGGGCCCCACACCTGGTAAGTACTGCTCTCCTGAAGATCCCGAGGGTTAGTAAGCTCTGGCTCAGACAGGAACACGGGGCGTTCTGGTGGGGAGGCCTTTGTGACCGGCCTGGTGTCAGAGCCTCTGGGCGTCACTGTGGCCCAAACCACTGCTGCTGCCCTGTGGCCTTTGTTCAGATCTGCCAGCGGGTTGTCTGGGGAAGGGTCCTCCATTGGGGGGGTTCTGCTCTGGGTCGGGGTGCACGGAACTGCAGTATGTGACGTCCTCAGGACTCATGAGTTCCTTTACTTGTCTTCTCCCTCAGGGATCACTGTGCCATGAACACAGTTGGATGTCACTGTGTGACTTAGGAACAGCAGAACCCCAGGGAGAGCCCGGAGACTAATTGACTTAATTGAATGTTGGGGTCCCATTTTCCAGCTCTTTAAACGCAGCTCCTGAGACCAGGTGTAACATCCTGAAGGTGTTAGATAGCGAACATAATTAGATAGTGAATATGATGCGTTGAAATGATCTGTGTGAAAGGGTCAGGAAGCTTGTGGTGCCTGAGACCAGCGGCTCTTCTGTAACAAACAGTGACCAGTCTGATCCTCTCCACGTGGCAGAGGACTCACCTGTGCTGCTTGAGGGACAGGCAGGTAGTGTCTCCTGTCGAGGGTATTTGACGGCGGCAGTAAAAAGTGTCCACGGTTCATTGCTTTTCCACCCCTGCCCGCCCCAATGGCTGGTTAATTAAAGCTCTGGACGAAGTGGTAGCTGAGCTGTGTCTTCCATTTACTTCAGGGTCAGTAGCGTTGTTATGCACATCCCCTCAAAGACATCATCTGCTGGACCACTTTTAAATTAATAATAACTGTGCTGCACATGGAAATGTCTAGAGAAGCGCTTCTTGTGTCGTCACCACGAACGAGCTCCTCGGTGTATGGGGAGAGGGGGAGACGTGCGCACCTGTGCCTTTGCGTGGGCACCGCAGACGAAGGGGAGACGTGGAGCTGGGTTGGGGGTGGGGGTGCATTCCTGGGGCCCAGAAAGATGAAGGACACAGAGATGAATACTTGCTGTGGCAGAGACTCACATTCGCTAAAGGTGTCTAGAGGCATCGGAAGGTTCTTTTAGAGAATGAGGAAAGACTGCATAACTGGCAAGGCTTCCATATTGTTATTTTTGGTCATTCCTCACTCTTTCTTGGAGCTACCTGGTTCTTTTGCGGGCCATGGTGGGCCAGCACGTGACTGCTCCTCCAGCCTCCTCGCTGCACTCCCCTGCCGGTCGCGTCGGGCGCCCGGGCCTTGCAGGGTTAATTGCTGTCATCCCCACCACACAGGAGGTGTTACAGGAGATGATGGTGTTACACTAGACACTCTAGGAAGTGAACAGCTTAAAAAAAATTGTCATCTGACAGCTACTTGTTTCATGTAATTTGGTGAAAAGATATTTGCCTATTGAGTGATTTAATGAAATACTACAAGATTCCCTTTCAAACCAGATTTGAATACAAAGACTTCAGTGAGCTCCCAAAGTGGACACCCCCTGACTTCTTTCATCCAGCTGCAGTCCAGGTTTAGGGTGCGTGGACATAATTCAGAAGGCTAGCATTGCCCCACGGTCAGGGCAGGGCCACCCATGGCTGCCTGGGCTTTCCACAGCTCAGTCTTCTAAGCCCCCTGTACCATCTCTAGCGGCTTCAAGTCCCTCAGCAATCCTAAATATTATGCCCACACTGTCATCCTGTCCCTTGTCATGAATCAGCAATGGCACTTCCTGTTGGGCAGAGGAGTGGATCTTAGCAGGGCTGACCCTCCCGCCCAGGGGTTCTGTGTGGAAATATTTTTGCCACCACTCAGGGAAGGAGGTCATGCTGCTGACATGGGGGTGCTACTAAATACCCTGCAATGCACAGGACAGGCCACATTAAAGACTTGTCCAGAACAGCTGTAGTGGTGCTTCCATGGAGGAGTCCTGCGGTACATGAGGATTCAGCGTTGTCCCCACCCCCGACCTCCAGAGGGCGTCAAGCTGCTACTTTAGTTAAGTCATTAATTAGTGCTTACATTGTTTTTATATATACATTGTTACATGTAAAACCAGCCACTGGGATTACATTTCTTTCCTTGGAGACCTTTTTACTTTTCCTGGAGTTATTAATTGCCTCCTTTTCAATTGTGCTCTTTATAACCCACATTCTGAAAATTCTTTCTCAATTCTCTCACATCAAACACCTTCTTTAATTTTCTTTAAATGAGATACTTTACTCATAAAACCCTCTATCTTCTTCAAGCTGATTGCTCTCTAGATCTGAGGCTTGTCACTGGGAATTTTTCTGTCATTATTTACCAGGAATCTACTGTTCATTAGATTCTCTTTTAGTCACCCCAACCCCCCCTTGCTTTGCTGCAGCATTTTCTTCAGTCTTCCTAAGAATGAAGATGCTGGAGATAAATGAGTCTTTACAAGTAGGGCACTATCTCTTTTTTTCTTTCCATGTTATCACTGCTTGTTTGGGTATATAGAGTCTTAAATTGGAAATCATAATAAATTTTATTTTATTTGTTTTTAATATATATATTTTTTTTTTCAAGGAAAGGTCCAGGCGGGAAGGTAAGCAGAGGCAGGCAGGCAGGAAGGAAGGGAGAGGAGGAAGACATATTTAATTTGTTTTATTTAGTTGTTCATATTGGTTGTTCCCCCCACTGGCCCCAGGATGAGAACATGGGTCCTTAGATGTATGCAGACTGTGTCGGCCAAAGGCGGCAGACTTAACCGCTAAGCCACCAGGACTTGCCCCAGTCAGAAATTTCAAAGCATCTGCTGCCTTCCAGGATGGCTGCATGATGTTGAGAGTTTTCCTTCACTTTGTCTTCCAGATATGCCATTTAAATTGACGTTCACTTTAGGATCCCTTCCTTTCATTGATGAGAACGCTCTGTTCCTCACTGGTTCTTCCAGGCCATTTTGTTCTCTTTTGTTTATATAGTCCTTTCTGACTGCCTGCACTGTCTCTCTTCTGTGTTTATTTTTATCTTCTTTGATGCGACTCTTCGGTGTTGGAAGTTCTAATGCAATGAGTCATCACTGGACGGGGTTAGATGCTGGGGCCAGGTCTTGACAGCTCCGTCGTGGGTGTCTGTGCGAGCTCACTCTGGGACAATTGCAGGGAACTGAACCTTTTATTGTGGAAACCCCTAATGTCAACATTGCAGGTCTTTGCGCTGGGACTGTTGTTTTCTTCTGAAATGATATTTCCAGTTTCCCACCTACTTTGAGGGCTCTGCGGGGATTTGCTTAGCTACCCACAGTGCGCATGTGGAGCTGGGAGGGACCTTGGAGGGGGCTCTACAGGGGTTTCTGTTAATTTCTGTTTTCAGTACAACACTCACTGCAGCCTCTGAGCCCCAGCTCTGTCATTAACTATCCCCAGGAAATAAGCCTCCAGTCTCTTGTCTAGACATCTTCCCCATATCTCCTCGTACATTGTTATAAATCTTATTAAAGTCTAGCTTGGACTCAAATTGTACATGGGTGTCCAGCCTCTCTCATTAGGCTGTGTGTCCTGGCAGGAATTGACCTTATTTATATTAGGGTCTAACAATGGCCTGGAACTTTGTAGATACTCAGAAAATGTTCACACTATTGAAATAAATTGAATTTTGATCATGTGGGCCAGGTTTCAGTTCCAGACTCCAGGCTAAAGCGGGACTGATCGTCTCCTCTTCCACTCGCCCATGCACTTTGCTTTGACTCCTGGGCACAGGTGAATGATTTGATGAAACCTGAGATGATTCCACTCATTTTCTGATTCTGTGATACTAAGAAGTTTGAAAGTGTTTTATTAACAAAATAAGAAAGATGTAAAAGGACTTCTGAATTTTTGTTTGGCGATGGCACCGCGCAGGTCCACGTAGATGTGGGAACATCTGTTTTGAAATATTTGAGGGGTGAGATGGGAAGTCCCTGACTGCTCACCACATGAGCATACTTACTGCCTTTTATGTTAAATTTTATTAATTAATTTGACCTATGGTCACACCTCTCATGACCACTTGGCTTCTGTCATGTCTGTATAATTAACAGTATGTACAGAGCTAGCCTGGGTGTAGTTTGTGGTCCACTTTGTTCTTGCCATCATCAGCCCATGACAGTCACGATGACACAAGATGGGTACTTGGCCTACTGCACAATATCTCAGCATGTTCAGGGTCTTGGAATTCAGCTGACTGGGTCATGGAGCTTTGTGTCAGGGTGAGCAGCTGTCTTTCAATGCTCCACACAGGAAGAAAAGTGTCAGACCAGCGAGACCCAGAGTTGGTGCAGCTCAGTCCCCATGGTGGGAGTGGGGTAGCTAAATGGGAGGGTACAGAAGCCACCACTAGTCATTCTTCTGTGATAGGGACCTGGATGCGTCTTCCTCCAGTTTAGAAATGACCCCGCCCCCTGCAGCCTGTGGTTGTGACACCCTTTGGTCAGACCCAACTTTGGAGGCTCACTGAGCACCTCTGAGTTGGTGCCCTGAGACCTGCAGTGGGACCTGTGGTAAAGTTGTCCTTTCTGCTGTCAGCCTGGGGCTATGTCCATTCTTTCCATTTCATAATCTACCCATGACATGTGACCTCGTGCCATCTGCATGTTGGTTGTGGGGAGGAATAATGGTGACAAAGGAAATCTATCTGTCCCTTCTGGAGACACAGAGGGGCCTTGGAGCACTGCAGTGCCAGGGTCTCAAGGCCAGAAAGAGTTTGCCAGAAAGTGGCTGTCTGATGGGGGCGGGGGGTGAGTGGGTGGCTTGTTCAGAACCTGAGAAGCTGTATCTGGGTGTCGATTTTAATTCTAAGTGCATGTCCAGCCAGCAGTGACAGGTTGTAGGTAGGAGAGTGACAAGATGGCATCTACCTCCTGAAAAGGTCACCCAGTTCTGAGTAGAAGATGGAAGCCAGTGAATCTGCAGGGAAGTCGGGGGAGGCCCAGTGCGAAGGGCATGATGGTGGCCTGGCCCCGGGTTGGGTCATGGGGGAAGAGGAGATGTTGGAGGAGGGAGCTGGATGGGGCAGAAGGATCTGCGGTCACTGTGAGGGGCCAGGTGGGGAGGAGGGAGCAGGATGTCAAGTGCGGCTCTCAGTTTTGGCATGACACCCCATGAGGGGGTGCTGGTTCCCCAGGAGGAGACAGACGAGGATTAGATCTGTGGGAAGATTCGAATTCACACTCGCACTGAGACTGTTCTGAGCTTGTCTATAGTCGGACACAGAGAGCAAAGCTGCACTTAGAGGGCCTGGCCCAGGGCTCAGGAGGGACATCTGGGTTCACACTGATGTTCAATCCGAGGGTTCCCGTATGGTAGCACCATCCAAATTCAGGGCCTCAGAATGGCTGGTGTTCTGCCGCAAGTTTTCACGTGGCATGTCACTGACCAGGTGCAAGTTGCTTGGTTGTGAGTCAAGCATTTTGGGTGTGAAGAGGTTGAGCTTCTGACACCTCTACCTGCGCTTGACATCGGGGTTCCTGCTGAGAGAAACTCGGTCTTGGTCTCATATTCCAGCAAACATGACCCAGGCAGTGGCAGTGATGGAAGTGGGGGGATGGTGATAATGGTGATTGGTGATGGTGGTGGACCCCCCGTCCATCCAAGCAGTGTGTGTTCAGTGGCGTTCACATCAATTCCATGCTTTAAAATTTTTAACTTCCAATTTTTTTAAAGGAAAGGTACATGTAGGAATGAAGGCAAATAGGCAGGCAGGAAGAGAAGAGAGGAAGAAGCCCTTTATTTTTATTTCGTTTTTCTTCTTGATGTTTTGCCTCACCCAGGACACGACTGGGTCCTTGAGATGTATGTGGCCTGCACTTTGGCCAGAGGCAGTCGACTAAATCGTCTACTCCACTGAGGCGTAACAATCCTATGATTTCTATTTGATGTGCTCATTTCCCCTAGAAGGAGACAGAAAGAGACTGCATGTGAAACTCTCAGTGTTTCAGATTTACACTTGGTAAACATTCATTTCCCATCATTCTAGAGGCCCCTCATTGTCGCTTAATTAGCAAAACAGAGTCCTTGGAGGTAGGAGATGCCTGGAAATTATTCCAAAACCTTGCATCTTTCACGGTCTCAATAACAAGGGATGCTTATTTGTATGCCCCAACAGACAGATGGTGCCATTACCCTCCCAAAGAGGGTCTGTCTCAACCCAGCGATGCCGTTACTGTTTGTATCTGTTTCAAGTTCACTTACTCCACATGGCCTCGGGGACCTAGAAGTTGCTCTGTTGTCTTAGGGGTAACAGAATAGTTATTGTGCGGGCTTATTGATTTTTTGATATTTTATAATTTTGGTTGTTTTGGGGTTGAAATGACAGAGGAGTGATAAGCATGTGTGTGAATCTCTCCTATATTTGGAGTGCACTGATCTTTTTTGATAGATAGTTGGCTTCTTGGAATTGCAGATGCATCATTAACTTATAGCGTTTAAATTTAGCTCTTGTTCTCACTTTGGAAGGGAGCAGAATGTTTGAATTATTTCACCACGGAGGGAAAGCAGTTAGAAAATACATCCTCATAATTTATGGAAACAGGCAGTCTAGCTGGTGAGTCTCTGAGGAGGCTGATCTTGGCTGAGGGAGGTGACTCTCAGAGAGTTTCTTCAGCCTGGAGAGAGTTATAACTGCCTTCTGTATACCTCATCATGACCACAATGTAAGCTCTCTGAGGGCAGCATTTTATATAGAAATCTGTAATGTCCAGTTCTCAATACAATTGGATCGTCCCTCTAAACAGGGGGTGGGGCCCATCTGCGTAAAGGAAATATTACAATGTTTATTCACAGTCTGAGTGGAGAAGTTATGTTGGCCACATCATTTTCACGGAGGATGTGAATATGCTGAGAGCATCCTTCATATCATTGTCCTTGTCAGATTTCAAGGGCAGTTGACGCTCACTGAAGAAGCCTCAGGGTGTACAGTGAGAGAGGGATGTCCTCAGTGCAGCAAGCCCCTTCCTCCCCGCCAGGGGTGAGCACCACTAAATGTTTGGTGTTTCCCTTTGGAATTTCCAGGTTGGTATGCCTTGGTGCGCAGGTGTTAAGTTGGTGGCTAGGGCGTAGACCACGTAAAGCCCCGGGACCTGGGTTTGTGACCCAGGGTGGGGGGAACTACCAGAAATGAACAACTAAATAAGAATGTTTCTTCCTCCTCTTTCTTCCTTCCTCTTACCAAAAAAGAAATAATATTCTAGCTGTTTCCCACATCTATGCAAGTAGACCCACAAACTGAAATTCCTGGTAGATAAAAAAATAGATACACAATCACATGTATCAAGGGGATGTGCGTGTATACATTTGTATCTACTTGTTCCAAGTATATAATACTCTGCTCCGCAACTTTTAAAATCAATTTTTCATGAGTCATTTAGTAAACTGATACAGTTAATTTGTAAAATCTCAAGTATCTTTTGACTTTCTGTTCTGCTGCACTAACTGTTGCTGAATTTGTGTCTTCTGAACCCCCTTCTAAGTCTGTGTGTGTGTGTATGTGCGTGTGTGTGTGTGTGTGTGTGTGTGTGAAGACACACACAGTCTATGATATGATTTTGTGTGTGCTGTAAAGACAGCTGTGGAACTTTTTCTCAGGCTGTGTTTTCTCTTCCTGGAATCTTCGAGATCTTTCCACATCAGTGCCTTTGAACACTCCTCTATTCACATCAGGGCTGCAGTGACCGGCTTGGCCCGGGCTGACAGATGCGTGTGTCCCTGTCGTGTGCCAATGTGCTTGTATTCGGATTGGCACTGAGGTATGTAGAAAAATGAAAGCGTGAGAATGTGTGTTAGCACTGCGATCTGTCTTTTCAAGTCACATTGCACCCGCACGGCAAGCGAGCACGGGGCATTCCATGCCCCTCCACACTGTGCACGTGTGTGCACGTGCATGTGTGGATATCCCATAACCGAACCTGAGCATCCTAGGTGCTCAGTCAATGTTTGTTGACAGCAGGCGTCACTGGCACTGAGAGGATGTGGCCCTGCTGTCTCCTGGGACTGCAACTTCTGCCTTTGGTGCCCAGTGGAAAAGCTGTGTTCTTCCTCCTACTTCGTTGTCAAGAACTGTTTGTCAATGCCGTGAGCTCTTGGAGCAGAAATGATATCCAAGCAGCCATCAGGGCGGAGAGAGAGGTGCTGTCTTCACTGGCTCTGGGGCTGTCAACCTGGTGAAGGCAGTGTCTGTGTCCATCAACCGACCCACTATTTCCAGAGTGTTCCAAGGGTAGCAGAGTAGACAAAAACAACCAGCAAAACCCAGACACTGTCATGCATTTACTGGGAAATGTAGAATTGTTTATTAAAATAGACATCTGTCATAGCAACCACAGGTTTGAAGATCGTCACATACATTTCCCTTTTCAATGTCTTTATGTTCATGAAACATGCATGCTCTTGTGAGGAAAAAGAGTAAAATAATAGTTGGTACACAGACATGTCAAAACTTGTGATGTGTGGAAACCCAGTTCCTGTAACCTCAGACACGCACTGTGAGGGCTGCGACTGTCCCTGGACCCAGGACAGAACCGCCCCCCAGGCCCACTCCTGCACTTGTTCTGGGCCTCAGGACAGATTGTTTTGACTGTTTGTACTGTTATTTGTGTGGCAATGTCTACTTAAAACAGCCCTTAATATCATTGCTAGTCATGACTAAAGCAGTTATGTATTTAAAATTCAATTTTGTTTTTTCTTTAAAGCAGTTTTCAAGTAGACAGTCAAAATGAAATGGGCCTTGTTGATACTGGAATCTTTGTGTCACTTACAGTCCAATGACCACTGGAGCTGTCCTGGGCCAGTCAGGAAGCACGTGTGACCTGGCATCCACCCATATAGAGTCCAGCTTCAGTAAGGCTCTCTGTTTGCGGGCAAGGACATTCAAAAGCAAAGACGGTCCAAATTGTTTGTCAAGGACTTTGAGTGTGTCTGTAAATGCATGTCCATCTGTCGTATGTGGGTCTTGATAGTCTTTCATCTTGTCTCTCGGCAAATCCAGATCCTGGAATGTTGTTTCCTAGCTTTTCTTATGCAGAATAGAGGGACAAGGCTGCAGGTACACCTGTACAGTCAGAAAGTTCCATGGGCCGCTCTGCCCCATGCTTCTGTGTTTGTCAGAACTCTTGAGCTTGCAGATAACAGAAAACTAGCTCAAACTAGTTTAAGCAGAAGGGGAGCTGACTGGTGTAACCGGAGAGATTTATTGGCTTCAGGAATGGCTTGCTCCAGGTGCTCACTGTTTTGGGAATCCCAGTCAATTTCTTTTGTGTTGGCTTCAGTTTTAATGATAGTCCCTAACCCAGTTCATGGGCCCAGTGCAATTTCCTTATTGTCCCGACACACCTACAATCAGGCTCAAACAGGTAGGCAGGACACAGTCCTCTCATTGCTGGACTCACGGCTCAACACTCACATTTCCGAAGACCTGCTTTCTGAAGCTTTGGGATCAAGGTAATTCCCCTTGTAAAGAATGCCCACGCTCTCTAGGAGGCTGCATAGAGTGAGCTCCCGTTGCGAGGCAGCCTCTTTCCTATGTAGAGGTAGGTTTACACAGCCTTCCATCCATCCACATCCCAAGGCATGCTGCTGATCTGTTCAGGACTGATGTGGCAACTCTGGTGCATTTTCGGGGACCCTGGCTTCTCCACGGACTCAGGTTTCTGGGTTCCCACACACTCGCAATGCTGCGAGGGTGCCCTCTTAGAGATCTGCCATGGCTGGAACTGTTCCTCCCAAACCCCAGGCCCTCAGGCTTGCGAGCTCACAGGGAGGGCATACAGTCTTCATGGAGGCGGTCTAGTCAAAATTGGGTCGTTAGGGTGTCCCTGGTCTAGTCGGCCTGGGGTCCTTATAGAAAGGGGGACTCAGACAGACACAGACGGAGATGGCATCATGTGAAGATGAAGGTAGAGACTGGGTGATGCTTCTACTAGCCAGGAAACATCAGAACTTCCTGGTAAACTGTCAGAGGCCAGAAGAGAGGCCCGGAGAGACCCTCCCTCATGGCCCTGCCATGCTGGGTCCCAACCACTGGCCTTCAGATGGTGAGGCCCCACATGGGTACTTAGTTACAGTGGGCCCAGTAAACGAGTGCAGGGCCTGAGATGCTTCTCTCAAGAATGTTCTAGAATTGATGGGCAGGGTAAGGACCTAGGAATCTAGGCAGCAACCAGTGGGCTGCAGGATGAATCTCTTCTGACCACCGGTTTGCCTCTGGGTCCCTGCGTTGAGGATCTGAGTTCAAAGGGATGATGTTTATTGGGTCTGACTATTCACTCAGCCATGGGTCCCTAGGCCCAGTCTCTTTGGACATTCGCCCCGAAGGAGGGTAAGCACAGCCCTACCGTCCTGCAACCTCTAATAGGCCCAGAGGCCTGACTGCTCTCCATGGAGTCCGAGTGTTGGGGGCACGTGGGGTGAAATGCTGTAGTGAGCTGTCCCCCCTGGAGTGGGAGAGCTTCCCTACGTGGGCTTTGTTTTCTCCAGGACAGTGTGTGATCGGCAGAGAATGCTACTCACTGTCCAGTGTCCAGGGTCAGCCTAGCACATTGGACCGACTGTCCAGACAGGGCTGGCCCTGTCCCATGGTGGCCGGGGCATAATAGGGGCCTGGCAGGCACTATCTGTGACAGCCATCACTTCTGAGCAAACAAAGCTTGGGGCTCAAGAGGCAGTGTCGAGGGAGTGTCATTCATGTGGGGTCAGCTCTGCCTACGGCCTTGCACCATCTGCTACCCCAGACTCCCCAGCTCTGTGTAAACAGGATCCTGAGCCACCCTGGAATAGGTGCTTGTGTGTTTCCTGCCCCACGGCCACATGCTGGTCCCAAGCTTGGCACTGGCTGAGCGTAGGCAGCTCCGACGACTAGCTCCCTGCTGCAGGCTGGCCGGTACAGGTTTCTTCCACTTTGCAGGCTCTGCTTCTGGGTCTCTAAGGGGTCAGTCAGGACACATGGCCAAGGGCAGCGTCCCTCAGTCCCACGGAGGGGCAGCCCAGCTCTCGGGGCATGTCTGTGTGGTGTGTAGCTTCTGATTTCCTCTTGACATGCTACGTGTGCTTGTCTGTGATTGCGAGATGCTCTGCAACGTAGTGTCACGCCTCCCTGCTGGCTTGGCGCTGTGGGCAGCCAGAAGATTCTCTGACTCGTCGGAAAAGACTTACGTTTGTGGAATAAATGATCGCATGATTGAATGAATTAATGAATACTATCATTTTGGAAAAGTGTACTTTTTTCCAGTTTTGCCAGTTTGGTGCCATGAGAAGCTAGGTTCCTCAAAGTAAAAAAGACAATTTTAACATAGAAACTTCATCAGCAAGAACACTCTTAGTGCATGACTTTTAGACAAAGACTCGCCTTTGGCAGAATTCTCAGGTGGAGGGTCAAAAGTGCCGCCATGGGCTGTGGTGGGCACCATAGCGGGATCAGTGAAACCAATGTGCCTAGAAGGCTCTCCCCTGATGCCACTGCTTCTGCTGTGATGTCGCTGGAGGTTTGACTTCAAGCCTGTTCACATCACAAAGCAGTGAAGTAATTTCCACCTAAGCGTTTTTGAAGAAGACATTTTGCCTCAACCTCTCAGCCTTCTGAAGCTGTTGAAATGCCATCACGATGGGAAACATGTCCCCTAGAGGAGGCAGAGAGGGAGTAGGTGGCGGCCCCTCCCTGCCTACCAAATGGACCCTGCCATTGGCTTTTCAGGGGGACGGGGAACCCAAGAACAAGGAGAAGAGTCTTTCTGTCCTCCCAGGAGCAGCAGGCAGCTGCTGGCCCAGCTCCCGGCCCAGCTCCCCTGCCTCAGAGAGCTGTCCTGCCCCGGAAGTCCATTCTGCCCCTGTGCTTCCAGCCCAGGAGCCAGTCCCATGGGTCCCTCGTGAGGTCAGTGTTCTGGCAAAGCCTGAACTGCTTTAGTTGCTGCGCTTTTTGTAAAACACGATAGAAGCCCCATTAAAACCAACTTAGATGAGAAAGACTATTTGAGGCAAGAACGTGGGGAGTCTAGGTGAGGAAAGGCTTCAGGTGGGGCTGGATCCAGACACTCCGCAGCACAGCCAACCTCTCTCTCCTCCCTGCCTTTGAAAGGGAGGGCCTTGCCTTGAGGCCAGTGTTCTTGGAGTCTCTGGAAGGAAGCTGTCCCAGAAGATGTGCTCAAATCCTCACCCTGGGGCCCTGAAAGGAACCTTATTTGGAGCGGAATCCTTGCAGGGGTCAGGAAGAGGAAAGTGAAGGTGGGTGATTCTGGGTCAGGGTGTCCTTTTAGGAAGGTTGTATGAAGACAGACACAGGAGGACGCAGGGTGACCATGGGGCAGGTGGGAGCCGTGTGGCCGAAACCAAGATATGCCGAAGATGGCCGGCCGCTGCCAGGAGGGAGGCAAGAAGGACTCCTAGACTTCGGACTTCTGGCCTCCAAAGCTGTGGGAGAGGACATTTCTGCTATTTGTAGCCACCACACCATGGGGCTTGGTTAGAGGCAGCCCAGGGAGACTGAGACAGAGGCTGATGACACGTGCGTTTACTTTGGCTCCTAAAAGGAGGGTGAAGACCCTTCAGTTGTTACATCTTGTCTGGGATTCCCTCTGTCTTGTCAGCCAATCCCCAGTGCAGGAGTGGTGTTGGAGTTAGAAGGTCAGCACCACCCAGAGGCTAGAACTGGCTCCCGGTCCCGGGTGCCGTTTGAACGATGCCCTCCTGACCTGCAGCTGTGCACTCAGGACTGATCTGTGCCAGGTGGTATCTGGGCGGCACCTGTGTCTGGCGCTGGACTGAGCCACCCCAGGGATCACTCCCCACAGCCTCACAGCTCAGGGCGTTCCATTTTCTAGAAAATGAACCTAAACACAGGGAGCAGGGCAACTTGAATGGGAGGCAGGGGCTCTCCTTTGTTGTGTCCCTTCTCCCATCAGAGGACAATCCGCCCCTTACATCTGCTCGTCTGAGTTGGTCACATACCAGCCCTGGCGCAGGGAACGGAGGCTCGAGGGTCTGCTGCTCCATGTGGGTGGGGGCGGGGAGGTGGGAGGAGGATTTGAAACTCCGCTTCTGCCTTGGATTCCTCAGACCTCCAGGAGCTGGTGAAACTGTTAGTGACAAGAAATGTGCCTGTGCCCTGCTAGGTAGGCACCCAGCATTCAAACGGTTAGTACAGAGGAGGGACTTTGAGGTTCAAAGGATGTCAAAATGCCCCTATTCACACTGATGAGCAGTCAGCTTGGTGTGGTGTAAGCCAGACAGGATATTGGTTGAAACGACGACTTCAGGCAGCAATGGATTTGGAGGTGGAAGTGACGTTATCAGGATTTAGTCTCTTTCCACTTCCTGATCCATGTCTCTTCTGCACCGGCCTTGTCTTGCAGGTCCTTTCCATGCAGTAGCCAGGCGGTCCTGCACTAACCTCTCTTCTAGCAGCCTCAGCATGGAGGAAGGCACACCCTATCCCTGAGAGTTCAGCAGAAGTCCCAGGATTGCCTCTGATGGGACCCAGTTGGCAGTCTACGAGACATAGACTGTTCTTTGAATGATTACTTGGCCGAAGACAGATGCTGCTTTGGTGTGGCCCACATGCCCACCTGGATTGAATAGGAGAGGAATAACTTTCCAGAGGGACATTGGGAGCCAGAACCAGAAGAACGGGGAGTGGATTCAGAAAACACAAAAACATTCTTCATTGAGATAAAGATGCTATGTCTGGGGTGATCACGGAGGACTTCCTGGAGGCGGAGGACCAGTTCTGGTCCCTGGAGGAGAGGTTGGAGTCACAGAATCAGAGGAATCAATTCAATGAATCAAACTTTACCCTGTGCTGCTGCTAGGTGTGCGCTGGAAGATTCAGGGCTGACTCTAGCACTCATTGTTTGATCCTGTGAGAAGATAATCTGGGCTCCTGAGAGTAATAACTAACCATGCTAGATGGGCAAAATGTGGGACACGGACATGGGCCTTAGGGGCATGAGAGCAGGGCGTTGGAGACCTGAGTTGGTAGAGATGCAACGTCATCGATTTCACAGATATTTACCTGTGGGGATCACCACCTTCCTGTCCTTGCTCTGTCTGTTTGCAGCCTTGCTATCACTTAGAACACTGTCATAGTTCTTTAAATTAATGTACTCTCTAATCGATTAAAAAGAAACTATCACTATATTAAATAAAAAAATCCTGCTAGAAATAGAAGGCAGAATATGGTATAAAAATACATACAAGGAAAACACTTGGAATCTGGTCGTCTGGATTCTGGGGGTGACTGAAGTTTCAAACCCGAGGTTTGCTCAGACTCACTCCAAAGAGAGATGACATGTTAGTTCCAAATGGAGTCTTCCTCATGGAAAGACAAAGTGCTGGGGAGGCTGCTGAGTTGATGAGACATAGGATTCACGGATCCAGGACTAGAGACGTGCTGCCTGGGTCTGCACGGTCTGTGGAGTCCAGGTGTCAGGTGGGGCGTCCTGGGTCGGCATCTGGGAAGTGCTGGTGTGCGGGGTCAGGCTGGAAGGCAGAGGCGAGGGAGTGCATCAAGGTCAAAGGTCAAAGGTCAAAGAAACGACCTTTTCAGTAGACTTTAAAAAATTCTTTCCCAACAACTATAATGGTAGGGAAATGCTGAGACATAATTTGGGCTCTGGGGTCGAAAGATGGCAAAAGCCCACGTGTTCAAAAGCCCGGTGACGACGGCTGATGGGCGGGGGGTGCCTGATGCCTTTCCTTCTCCGGGGTGTGTTGGCTCCTTTGCAGCTGGACAGCTACCGAGGCCGCAGCGAGGACTCTGACCCTTCCAGCAGTTAGCGAGTCTCTGTGCTGACGTCCGCCTTCCGTCCCCAGAGGCCCACAGAACCACCCACGCTGTGGATGACTAGAAACCCGCGAACCAACGACTTCTGCAGAGCGGGGCCAGCTTTGTTGTCTCGGCAACGGATAGACACGATGGGCGTCGTGACTGGTTTGCACATTTGCAGGCGTTTTAGAGCTCTAAAACACCCGGGGAGTGTCATTCTTGCTCCCAGGCTCTCGTAAGAAGCTCATGGAGCCTGACAGCAGCTTTGCAAATGAGGCGTTAAAGACGCTTGGCCCCATGACTGCATCCTCCACGCCTGACAGCATGGACACAGCCACTCCTCTCCCGCCGTTAGTGTGCTCTTCCCAGAGATCATTCCCGCTCTGAATCAGGTCAACAGAAAGTCCCTCAGAAGCCATCGGGGTCAAATGTCACACACGTCAGTCCTCCCAGGAATATGTAGAAGTTGCTGTGCTGGGGTGGCCCGCCTTCCTGCATGGCTGGATCCTGGTCGGAGGGCCCAGGGAGAGTAGCACTGCAGGGGTATCAGGCCCTCTGCAGTGGCCACTGACCTTCGTAGCATGAGAGGGAACAGCA
Organism: Solenodon paradoxus; assembly: GCA_004363575.1. Taxonomy (NCBI): domain Eukaryota; kingdom Metazoa; phylum Chordata; class Mammalia; order Eulipotyphla; family Solenodontidae; genus Solenodon; species Solenodon paradoxus. Next base: position 31,365 of record RJWH01004878.1, on the reverse strand, counting down.
GAGGGAGAGGCGGTCTCCTGGTTAGGCCCACATCTGACCTTTCAGCAGAGGCAAGGGTGGCACTCTGGCTCAGAGGGTTTTTTTTTCTGGAATCATGGTGGATGCATGGGACGGGCTGTACCTGCCTGGTGAGGGCTGAGTGCCTGACCACCCTCCACCTTCCAGCACCCCTGAGCAAACTGTTCACAAGGTTCTATCTCCACTCCACCTGTAGACCACAGACCAAGGCCAGCTCTTTGGTGTCCCCAACCTTCTGGCCACTTTCAGACCCATCCCTGGGGCCTGTCTCTTTGGAGTGATCAGAGTGATGTCAGGACTGTTGCTGCCTTGCCGAGATTCTCTGTTCTGCTGATTAGATGAGAAAATGAAAATGCCAGGATCATGAGTCAAGTGTGAAACCGACTCTGAAGGGGGTGGCCCAGACCCACGAAAGAAAGGGAACAGTGGCATCTTGATTCAGCCCTACCTGAAGCCCTTCCTTTGCTCTTTGGAACCTGAGTTCTGCTAACCACACACATGCCAGGCCCCACCACACATACTACTGAGTGTCCCACCCCAAGCCTTCTCAAGACCACTCTGCACAGCTCTGGCACTGAGGCTGCCATCAATGGAAAGCTATTTTCCATTTCCGCTTAGAGATGGGACTGGCTTCTCCAAAGAGCCGAGTTTTCTTGACTCCCCACTCACATGCCGGGCAGTGTTTCTAGGGAAAGCATGAGTGTGGGGAAGGGAGGTACGTCCGTGGGTGCAGACAGACCCGGCCAAGCTCGATTCCCTGAGACTTCCTTCCTGGTGGTCTGGGGAGTGGGAGGGAGTTTCAGCCATTCCCTTGAGAGCTGATGGAGACTGGTCAGGCCTTAGTCCAGGCCTGGTCCTGGGAAGGGCTCAGAAAAGTTGGCCATAAGGTTCTGAGAGGAAAAGGAGATGGCAGTGGGAGGAAGTGGGCTCTGCAGGAGTGGGAGTCAGGCTGCAGTGGACACAGGGCCACGCTCGAGACCACGTTTGAGCCACAACGACTGTCTCTGGCTCCTGTGCTGGAGGAGAGTGTTTCCTTCTTTGCCCAGACCAGTCCTTGTGGATATACAGAAAGTGGGCTGCCTGTCCCTGAGGAGAGCCTGCCCGCTGTGACCAGGCCTCGGATGTCCCTGAGCCCAGCAGCTGTGACCCTGCCCTGACTGCACACAGGTCCTGTGTGCAGGTGGGTCTGTAACCTGTCTGCCCACCTACCTGGTACAGTGCGGGGCACATAGTAGGTGCCTCATGGGCATGTGTGGTTGGTCATGTGCATGCCCTGCGCCAATTTCCTCAGGTGTTCAATGGGCGTAGGCAGTTCAATAGGTTTGTAGGCAGTTCAGAGGACAGAAGAGAGGGCGCTGATGAGTGTGGCCGCAACTGGAGACGGTGGGAACCAGAGACCTGTGGAGGCAGAGAGGGGAGTGGGGGGAGGGAGAAAGGATGAGGATGTGGAGGGGGAGGCAAGAAGCAGGAGAGGAGGATGGATGGGGAGAGGTGGGAAAGTGGGGGACAGACAACCCTTCCACATGTTGGTAGGTACCTTAGACAGCTCCCTGACATTCTGAGACCCACAGACAGCAGGCCAGTCAATAGGAGACCTCTACTCTGGACACAGCATAGTCCGCCAGCACCCTAAAATGGGTGAGTGTGCAGCATTTGCCTGAGGAGGGGAGAAAGCAAAGGCCTTTAGAGGGGAAGGGGGCCACTGGGGTGCTAACGGCTTCTCCCTCAGCCTGTCCGTCTGCGGGATGACCTGCTCACTTGCAGGGAAAGCTGGCAGGGCCTTAACTCCTGGGACCATCGCCACAGGGACAGGCCTGTCACGGTCATGGAGAGCGTGTGGCATCTGTGCATCAGCTCTCCCTCCAGAATGCTGCACCATCCTCTGCAGGCCGACGAGTCCTCCTCCCCACGCTACAGCAAACACAGCACTGACAGAGGCCCTGGGCAATGTGCTAGTTGGCTTATTTAAAACGGGAATTTGCTGTGGTGTGTGTATCCTGTTTAACTCACTTACAAGTATGTCATGAACCTGTTTTATGCCAGTGATGCATCGATACCCTTCTAGGTACTTGTGAGCTCCTCTGGTTTGTGCAGGGGACAGATGGGGACCAGAGAGCTGTAGGTGCTAGTGGCTGCCAGGCTTTAGTGGGAGTTCTGAGCTGGGGCAGAGAGATAGGAGGACTTCTCGTCCCAGGGCCCCAGGGGGGCCAGCCTGGTGTCTGCTCCCTGGGGAGCCTGTGCACCGTGGACCAGGCATGGTCAAGTCGGCCATCCTGCCTGTAAACCGCTGAGGCTGCCTCCTAGGGCAGCTGGCAGAGTGAGTCCAGGCTGCTGGCCAAGGCTGCAGCCAGACCTCGGTGGGAGGTGGCTCTGGAGCCCCGGCTGAGTGTTCCATGGTCTTGAGTTCCGGAGAAGCTACTGAGTAAGGGGAGGGTGCTGAGTTGCAGGCAGCCCCCTTTCCTGGGTCCCTCGCAAACTGGCAGGATCCTAGCCCAGGAGCCGCCAGCCCATCCTCCCTCCTCAGCCTGTGCTGCGTGTGGGTTAGCGGGTGCCTGAACCTGTGACCCCCCTGAAGAATCATTATAAACAAGCCACTCAGTCATCCGTCGACTAGGATTTCCAACAGACGCACCTTCTGAGGCGCCTGAGGATCCCTGAAGAGAGAGGTTTGACAGAGAACTTAAAGGAGGAAACATTTGTAGGTGTCACAAGTGTTTATTATTAACCTCTTACAGATTATGAGGAAACAGTGCTTTGCTTTCACCCTTCTGTTTCTGTTTATCAAAGAGACGGGTGTTTATTGATTGAAAAGACGTATTAAGTATACATGAGCCAGAAGAGGTTTCTAAAAGTCACCCCACCTTGGCGTCACACAACCGGGCACGCATCCCCACCCCACCCATCAAGTGCCCTGGAAATGGCACGGAGGAAGAAGGCAGACCCCGCAGGGTGGAGGGGCTCACATCCGGGCAGATCAGCGGCACCGTTTGGTTGGGATCAGAGCAGAAGGAGCTGTACCCAAACCTGCTTGTGTCTTGGGGAGTCAGGGGTCTGACATCCTCAGTGCGTGGGGCCCCTGCCTGTCAGGTGATGTGAGGAGGTGACCTTTCCACACCCAAAAGAGCATCTGGAGGTTCCAAACCATGACCTGTGGAAGTCCCGAGAAGCAAGCGCTCAGGAGGTGACAGCGGGCTTGTGGAGAATGGAGGGGACCCATCTCACAGAGGCACTCACTCAGTCCTGCCGGCCAGAGCCTGCTGTCTCGTGACCCCTCCCTCTAGACGGACGTGATCATGAGAAGGAGTTGTTTACAGTCACAGGTTCGCTGCTCCTTACCGGTGTGTAGAAACCAACCCGGAACCAGGCACGTCCAGCCACCAGGTCCTGAGTCAGGACTCACCGCGGGCGTTCTGGGGTTGGAGCTGGCCTGGTTTAAAGGACTACTTCTTGTAGCCTCTAAACATTATGTTTATTCACTTTTGACTTCAGTTGAGCAAAAGCCAGACTGAGGCATGGGCACAGAGGTCTTGCCCAGATCTAACTTGGAAACAAGAAGAAGGTTCCAGAAAGTCTCCACGCGTAGTCTGCAGCTGGCGCATTTCACAAAGTGCAGACTTTCAGATTGGGTTTGGATGAAAACCATGGTCATGCTGCAGGCAGGGCTCAGCGGCTGTCCTCCCGGCCGGGCCAGCAGAGGGGCTGGGGGCTTGCCCTCTGCACAGACAGGCAGACGGACAGGGCCAGGCAGGTCGCTGGAGGGCGTGTGCACTTCAGGAAGCCTGCTCCTGGATGCTCCCTGTTCTGGGCAGGCTGAGGTGTCACTCAGCGAGACCGTGGTAACCCAACCTCCAACGTTCTCTGTTATTTTTATTTCCAGAGATTTTTTTTTTTTTTTGAGAAGTTCAGGGAAGATAATAATACGTACATGCAAATCCCATTTCAGAATCTCAGACAGGGCCCATCTTTTGCTGTGTTTGTTCCAGTTATTTTTATTGTTTATGATTTCAGAGAGCTACATGGTGCTTGTTCCTTTGGAAAAATTTCAGACATATGGAGAACTTAAAAGCACAGCACCATGACTCCTCACAGCCACAGACTCGTTATTTAGCAATTGTCATGTCTGCCTATCAATCTATTTATCAGTCTATCATCTCCATCTATCTGTCTGTCATCTGTCTATTTCTTTACCAAACTTCTTCAAAATTACAAATATTATGCCACTTTATTACTTAAATCATGCACCATCTAAAATAAGTTTCTTTTTTTTTTTTTTTTAAAGAGGAAGGAAGTAGGCAGGAAGGGAGAGGAGGAAGAAGCACTTTATTTCATTGTTCCCCTACCCTCCTACTCTCCCCCTGCCCAGCCCTCATCCCAGGTCTCAAACCTGCGTCCTTGGGCTGTATGTGGACTGCATTTCAGCTGAGCCACCAGGACAAGCCAAAAGAGCGTTATTTCTTATGCAACCATAGCATGATTATCATATCTAAAAATTTACAGTAATTCCCCAATATCACCTGCTATCCCACCCATTTTCAAAAATTTCCAAGTTTTTTTTAAGCATTCATTTTTATTTTTATTGAATCAGCATCTGCTCAAGCTTCATGTAGTATATATCGGTTGCATGCTTTTTTCATCTTTCAGTGGAAAACATCTTTTCCCCATGTTATTGATTTATTGAAGAAACCAGATCAGTTGTTCATTTTGCCCTTAAAAAATAAACTGAGCATAACAAATAAAACTAAATTCCTCTTATTTCATAGCACATACTCCACAGCAATCCCCACTCCCTTTATATAATTAGCATCCTTTATATCATTAGGGTCCTGTTTATCCTTGCAAGTTTTTAAATCTTCTTTTACATATGCCTGTACGCCTGCATCCTGCATCCATATATTCCTTGGAAAACGTCTGGTGTTCTGTCTAGATTCTTTTTGAAGAATCATCACCCTGGGCTCGTGATCCCATAGCATGCGGACCTCATGCTGTGTGGTGATTTTGGTAGGTGGGGTTGGGTGGATGTCCATCTGGTTCCCTACTTCCCACGATGGGCTTCCTTAGACCCCAGAGACCAGGTATGAGTTGCTGCTTGAAGGCTCTGGGGCTGCCGTACACACGCACCTTTCATTTAACACACTGCCCACTGCCTCCCACTGCCTGGTGGACGCCCCGAGAACCACGGGAGCGGACCCATGTCCCCACCCTGCAGGCTGCACCTCGTGGGCCTTGCATGGTTCAGCTTTCCTGAGGGGGACGTGTGTTTGCATGTGTAGAGCCTTGTTTTGATGGGTTGAACAGATAGCCCCGTGTCTCTGTCATTTAAATTTACTTTTGCCCATTTATTTCCGTTTTATATGTAACGTATCTTGGTATATTCTGCATATGAATCATCGTGTCAATTTGGGTTTCAAAATGATAGGACAGATGAATCTATTTTGGATTGCTTTGTGATGATGCCACTGCCGAAACCGCACCTGCCAATAGAGATACGTCCTCCTTTTCAGAGGTGAACTGCCCCTGGTGACCTGATCTGGGGTGACTTCTCAGCTTCATAGATACAAATATATAATCAGTCATTCAGTTTTTGAGCTTCCCAAAGAGCAATCTCCACAAGTGCTCAAAGAACAGCAAATGTTATGAAAATGTACGTATGTTCTTCACATAATTTATCATAATTCAATGCAACATGCCTGTCCCTTCTCTAACTTGTCTCTACACCTGTCTGTTCAGTTAGCGACAGTCCCCGCATACACGTAAGAGCAGGGCATGGCCTGTGTGTCTGCTGAGCTGGGCTGGGGGCCTGCCCTCCGTATAGCCTTCCGTCCTTCCAACAGTCCTGGAAGTGCAAGGACGTGGTCGCCGTGGGGGGCATTTCCCATGGCTCTGGATGTCTGGTGTGCCAGCCCACTGCATGCATGTGATCTTCAGTGCCGTGATGGAGGTGGTGAGCTGAGCTCCCCATTTCCTTATCTGCGCAGTGTGAGTCCGAGGCGCTCTCCCTCATGGCTGGTTGATGGTGACCAGGGCTAGGACTCGGGCTGCAGGGCTAGGACTAGGGCTGCGCCTGGTGTGAACTCAGCACAATGCAAATGCCCCTTAAATAAGGAAAGGAATCCCTGAAGAGCTTTCCAAGTCAGAGGTTACAGAGAGGGGGCTGGAAAGTGGTCTCCTTAACCCCCGCCCATGGTCCTCTCAGCTGAAGGGTCTGGCAGCTCCTGGGATCATGCACATGCGTTGGATGACAACATAGCTGCTTAATGAAGTGCTACGCGTCATCACTGTGCTTCTCTGAAGCACGTTTTCCTCAGCAGGAGGCTCTCGTTTCGTCTTTCCCTTTGGAGCCCGTCTTTGAAGAAGTGACTCGTGCTGCTCCACTGCATTCCATATGGACAGAGAAGCCAGGGTGCGTTCGAGCCACTCGAGCCAGCTTCTGTGTGCTGTGTGTAATTGCATCATGACGCTGGGAGCCTGCTCCCAGAACATGGAGGCCTCGGACAGGGCTGAATTATGCCTCAGAGCTCAGCACCACTGTCATAACAAACTCAATTAAGGTGACAGGCTGGAAGCCAGGCTGGACAGTAAATGAATTTTTAATCCACGGACGTAGCTGGCTTTGAACATGATGGATGTGCGGCAACCCAGGCCGCCAGCCCGACAAGAAACCAGAGAGATAATCACATCTGCCAGGTGCTGGCCTGGCGCTGCTGGCCCTCCCCACCCCATCTGGGAGCCAGCGTCTTGGTTTGGGGCAGTGGGAATGGTGCGTCCGCTCGAGGTCCAAGGTCCAGTGACCTGGGCTGCTTGGCCAGTGATGGTAGTGATCGCAGGGCTCCTTTGACTTGGTAAATCTGTGGTGACTTGAGATAAGAGAGGGCTAAGCAGCCTGAGGCCCCTCTCCTGCCCAGTGCTGGGTGCTGCCCCCCACTCCCCTGGAGCAGGTTCAGTGCAAGGGTGGAAACCAGCTTTGGGGTATTGAGAGACTTGCAGGGACTTTTACAAACACGTGGGCAGGCCAGTCTTGGGACAGCAGGAGATGTTCTCTAACGGGAAGGAGGGCGTCTGACAGCTTTGCTGACTTGGGGCCAGGAGGAGCTGTGTCCATAGAAGAGATAGTTCAGGACTGGGCTCAGCAAAGGCCACCAGGCTGCCCTACTGCCCTCTCGCTGCCCATGCTGGCTGGGAGGCTCCACAAGGTTGGGAAGCAAGCCCTGGCCTAGGGTCTGCACAGGTCACCCCACCCCCACCCCCCACTGGCAGGAGGCAGGAGAACAGTGGAGAGGGCGGAGCACTCACCAGAGGAGTGACACACGTGGGCAAAACTGGACCCCTCTTTGTCAGACTACTGGACACAGCCTGAAACCGTCTCCCTACCTGCTCTTCTGCAGAGGCCGTTTTCTGCTGAAGGTCTTACAGTGGCCACCCCTCTGTCCACGGTGTGGGCACTGTGCCTGCTGTTGGGGTTCCTTTGTGGAAAAGCGTCCTGTCTGTTTCCCTGGAGACAGGATGCTTGGCGCTTTCAGGATGTGAAGCAGCTCTTCCCAGAACTGAGTCTGAACTCGGCAGTGCCAGGGCTTCTAGAAGCAGCAGCCTGAAGCTGTCATTTTAGTACCTGGGAGTGACCACAGCTTTGGAAGTTTGCAAAGACCCCTGGGATGCCAGCATGCAGCTAAGGTGGGCCTGGGGAGGTCGGCCTTGGATATAAGGGGACATCTGTTTCCACAGAGGCAGGCTGCCAGCTGCAGAGCAGACCAGGCCCCCTTCCTCCAGTCCCCACCCCCTGTCTCCCAGGGCCGGGCAGGGGGCAGGGAGAACCTTGTACCTCTGCTGCTCGCTGCTGCCCCTCCTTGGCATGGAGCCCCTGGGGCCAGACTGGCTGGAGGCAGAGCCAGCTGGGGATGCTGTGTGTAGTCCTGGCACTGACTTCAAGAGCTCCTTGTGGGGGCTGGTTGAGGAGCAGTGAGCGTGGGTCCCTGGTGGATCTGTTCAGGGTAAGTGAGGTTGAATGAGGGTGCTGTCGGTGGGCGTCCCTTACTGCTGTTTATCATTATTGTATTGTTATTCTTACTACAATGACGAGGATGAACTCTCAGCGATGCCAGTGGAGGAGTGGGGACATCTGGGGTGTTCATACGAGCAGGAGGGAGGGTTGCGGCTTGGGGAGCGTTTCCGAGCCTTGGGAACAGCAGGGCGCCCGGCGTCTCCTCAGGAAGTTTGGACCAGCCTGTGCCGCCGACTCCTGTGGTCAGGGCCTGAAGGGAGGGGGGCTGCAAGGGACTGAGAAATAGAGAGAAAAAAAGAAAAAACAGAAATAGAAAGAAAGCGGGGTCAGAGGGTGAGCTGTTGGGGATCTGTCACCCCAGATAGCCACACCGAGTCACTGACTCCCGGTGTATTTATTGTCCTTACACAAGGAAGTCATTCATAGAAAAAACACTAGAGGTAAATAGGCCATTCTGACAATCATTGTTTACAAAGTGATTTTACATTTAAACGGGTTTAGTTAACTATCCGGCCCTAGGCTTCTTGCTGAGCCTCACCTGGGAACAAAAACCTCCCTGCTGGGGTGTTCCTCCTGAGTACCCGGTTTTCCAGGCCCCGGGCGGAGGCACTGAATATGGAAACTAAGCTTCCTCTTTATTGATCCCAGCGAGCCAGCACTTCTGAGAGGGGTGTGGGCTGTGACGAGGAGATGCGGGCTCTAGAATAAGAGACCTGGCTCTCCCCCCACCCTGCCCCCGCCAGCTGTGTGCGTTTGAGAGCTCCTGGCCACTGCCTCAGACCTGAGGGTGAGTCAGGACCCCTGGGGTGTGGCCACAGTCAGACTCTGGGTCTGTGCTTCTTGGGCTGGTCCAGGGACCCCTCCCAGCACCATTGCTCTAAACTGTCTACCCCTCACGTCAAGTCACCAGACGGGTGGAGGACCTGACCTGTGCACCTGCGAGGCAACTGCACAGAAAGCTTTGCTATTTGAAAGTTTTCCCTCCAGTTAGCGTGAAAGGCAAGGCCCTTCTGCACACGGTTTGGGCTTGAGAGCTTGTCCAGCCAATCTGAGAACGACAGTTGGGTACTGTGGGGGTTTTCGGGTCGCTCAAAGAACCCACCGCAGAGTTAGGCGAATGAGCAGGCAGAGGTTTAATCAGAGGGTAAAGAGATGGAGCCGACCCAGGGAGGTCCAGACCCTGTGGGTTCAGGGTCGCTCCACATATCAGACAGGCACAGCAAGTAAGCAAGTTGGGGGTCCATTAGCGGGGAGCAGAGAGACAGATAGGATGGAGCCAGCCAGGAGGCTAAGACCCCATTAGTGGGGAGGCTGACCGGAGGCCTTGCGGGTGGCCTGAGTTTTTAAGGGAAAATCCCACATGGTGAGGAAGGGGGATGGAGACAGGAGTCTGCAGACCAGTTTTCAGTTCCTGACTGGACAAGGTGACATTGTCCTTTGAAGTTATTGGAGGTCTTCTTCAACTGGTGCCATTCCTTCGTTTCTTGGTGAGGGGGTCTGTGCTGGTCACGTACTACATGTCCCACATGTGGAACTCGTCCATCAGCTTTCCTTATCGATCCGGATGCATCCCGACTGGGTGCTGGAGCCAGAGGCAGTTCACTGTCCCGATAGCTGAACTTCAATCCCGATCTAAGGCTTGCTCTTGTGGGGGTGCTGACAGGTACCTTCTTCAGAACCCACACTGAAATAAATTCCAAAAGTACCGGTTATTGGCGGCACACACTAAAATCCGAAACCACACTAGTGTGCGCAGAGCTCTGGGCAGTCTCCAGAAGAAAGCGAGGGCTGGAGTGTTTCGCAACAGGAGGAAAAGGAGCTGTTCCCATTATGGACCCTCTGTTGCGTGCTGAGGCCCTGGGGAAGACGGGGTCTGGCTTCCAGAAACTTCCAGAGGCTTGCAGAGGTGAGCAGTCGAGACAGTTGAAGGAGCTTCAGCTGTGGCCCAGGCAGTACCTGCAGAGGGGCCTCCCCAGGAAGGGGGTTCCTGGACCGGGGGAAGGGTAGGGCGGTGCTGTGAGGTTCAGTCTGTGCAGAGGGGCCTCAGCCCAGGGGACACAGCTGTGAGGCAGGAGCGCCAGGCACCGTGCTGTGAGGCTCAGGCGTACTCTTGGGTCCTGGCATCATTGGGAGCAGACCTCTCTCTGGCAGGGTCTTCCGTACACCTAGGGGAGAACTGGCTTTGTTTGAGAAAGAAAAGCGATTTCCTGAAGGTGTTGATGAATGCATTTCCTGAGAGCCATTCCTTTTAAAAAAAGAGTCTATTTCTACTTTGTGCAAAAGTAACAGAAAACAGAACAATGAAGTGTGTGTGTGTATGTGTGTGTGTGTACACGCATGTGTATGGATCTTGGTTAGGAAATCATAATCCGGTGCTGGGTCTGTTGGGTCCTCAGCTGTCTGGGGATCCCTGAAAGGAGTTGTGTGTTTCCCACTGTTCCTGCAGAACTGGAATGGTAGGAAGCTGAGATCAGAGTGCTGGTGTCCGAATTGCTGGTTAGCAAATCTGGTTGCGCATCCACCAGCTTCCTCACACAGGGCTCAGCCCAGATGACAGCCTCACGAGCATTTCACGTGGATGCTCTACACACAAGCCTGGAGGAGATTAATTTCAGAAGGAACCCCGATTCTATCACTGCAACCCCCCAAATTTGCAAGTACCCAGGAAGAATTTTAATCACGTTGGGAACACCGGTTTAATCAAAACCTATGTTGAATATTTTCTGAGTGCAACTGTATGGCCGCTGGGGCGGATGGACGCCTGGGACAGCTGCCGTCCCCGGAGCTTGCTGATTCACTTAGAACGAAACAAGACATTCACATTAAGCAGATGAAGGAAGAATATGGCCTTACTATGTGACAAAGGAACATGCTATGAGTGATGTGTACTCACATGCCCATGTGGTATTTGAATGACTTTTTCTAGAGTCTGGTTCTGACAGTGAGGACATGTCAGGTGTGCCCAAGCATCTTCACACCTCTCCCACGGGAGCTCATCTCTCCAACTCGTGTGCAGGGGAGGTCTTGGGTCAGTGACTGGCAAAGATCTAATAGAGGTTGTTTGTTCTTCTATTTATTTGTCTGGTTATAATTTAGAGTAAATGCTTCTGATTCTTCAGTATAGTGAGCTCAAGTCACCTTGGAAATTAGTTTATTTAGGCAAGTGGATTGATTTAAATAAAATGTATCTAAAAATGAACAGAATGGACAGGACAGTATGTGGACCAGACAAAGCTATAAAATAGAGTTGGTCAGATGGCCTCTTGACTGTTCCCTGGTTGATCACAGAAAGTGCTTGTGGTCATTTGAGTAACTACTTTCAAAATATTTTTAAGCTGCTAAAGCACATTCCAGGAAGATTGAGGACATCAATAATAGAAAAACAATTAGCTACTCACACTTTTCACTTTTTTCCATTTCCTTTTGTTCTTTTCTTATTAATGGTTTTTATTGTCTCAGGGTTTGCAGATTCAAAAGCCTGCAGGGTCAGGTCAGGAAGAGAAATGAACAAATTAGCCAAGCTTGAGGGATTGCACAGGTGCAAGGTCAGCAAGGTCAGCAGGTGTGGCTCTCAGAGCTCGCCTTCCCTACTGGGGACCTACGACAGAGACTTCACCCTAGCAGAGTTTTATGGACTTAGTGCTGTTACATCTTTTCATGTTTCAAGAAAAGCCAGAAAGCCAATTGTCAGAATCTTCTGGGCTTGAACGTGGCTGCTTCACTTAAAAGCTCTTTTTTTCCTATTTCCTGGAAGGCTAGTCTAGTACTGGCTGGGCCGAGTAAAGTGTGTTCGGCTAACTTGGAAGGATTTGCTTCCTTAGTCAGAGGAGAGAAAGACAAACCTCTCCATCACTCAATCTTATTAGCAGACTGTGACAGCCCAGAGCACTGTCTCTCATTCTGATTCTGTGGGCCACCCCATAGCTTGAAACAATAGTGGTGATGACGCTGATGGTGATGGTGATGCTGATATGATAATGGTGATGGTGACAATGATGGTGGAGATGGTGGTGATGGTGAAACTATGTGAACTGTGACCTTCCTGTAGACCTTAGAAGGAGGATATCATACCTGTTTCACGGAGGAGATAGCAGAGGCCCAGGCATGTCGAGCAGCTGCTCATGATCAGGTAGTACATAGAGGAGTTCAACGTGAATGCAGATGGCAGCCTGTTAGGTGGAAGGAGAGATGTGTGGCTCTGCTAGCCAGAAGAGAAAATGATATCTTGGTCCATCCTGACAGGTCAGAGAGGCCAAAGGTGGGCTGAACCTCCTTCAGTGTTTCCTTTAGACCATGCAGCCAGGCTCCTGGCCATCCTTCACTCTTTTTTTGTCTCCTCTTTGCCCCAAAGCTCCCATTCTGCCCACAATGTAGACTTTTTTTTCTGATGCTGCCAGGCTCTGCACCTGTCCAATCGCAATGAAACGGCGTTTTGCAGTCTCTTTCCTGCTGGGATTCGTTTAGCGCTTGGGCCTCTGTCTGGGGCATGTAGCGTGTGCATATGCCTCTCGGCTCTGGCACGGAGTTTTGCATGCTTTCAGCAGCTGTGCCAAGAAGCTGTAGCCAGGCCAGGTCCCTGCCCACGTCTTCCCGTCCAACCCACCCTCTGTTCCCCACCACCCCCGTCTCCCTGGGCCCTTGAGTGTGGTCTGTGGAGCAAGTCTGTTCAGTTCCTCCGCCTGCTGCTCCTGCCTGACATGTGGTGTTTGCTCCCACCCTGGTGCTCTGCTGTGCACACGCACTGAGCACTGACACGCCGGGCGTCTGTTTACACCATGCGGGCACAGCAGTGGGGGCAGCCCCAGGGCCTGGGCAACTGCAGCGGTTGCGTTTCCTGCAGGTCCCTCCAGCTCCTGAGAGCCTGGCTTAATTGCCACACTCTCTGAATAGAGCTGTCTTATGCTGAATATGACTACGTGAGAATTCATATCTCTTATAGTTGTGTTTACTGCTTCTTCTTGGCATATGGACACTTTCCCCCTTTCAAAGGCTGCTTCAGTAGGAGGTTTGCAGTTTGGACTCTGAATCACACGGGTAGGAATCAGCCTTTCCAGCAGGTGGACCCTACACTCTCCCTGGTACCTCTATTTTAGAAAAGATCGTGACACGTCATTGTGAGATGGGCGGAGTGTCCCTCTCCTGTCAGGTGTGTGTGGGATGGATCTGTGCTAAGCAGACTGGTTTCCAGTGAGTCCTTTATTCATATAGACCCTTGGGCACCCAGGGCCAGCCTGTCATGCCGTCTGCACAAGGGGGCTTGTCTGTCTTGGGGGCAGTGGCTGCAGGTTGTGGCTTTGCTTGGCTCGCCAGGAGGACCAATGGTTCTGTTGAACTCTGGCAACAGGACTAGGGCAAGGCCGGTAATGTGGTAGGTGGCACTCTGCTCCCTGAGCTCCTCCCTAGAAGGTTCCTTTTGGTGTGTTAGTGTTGGATGCTGCCTGTTTAGCGGGCTCAGCACTAGCTCTTGGTGACACTAGAGTGGGAGAGGCTGGGGTGGGGGACATGTTCAGGCAGTGTTGCCGATGCCCACAGGTGCCCAGTGCTTCTTCATGCTGTCCAGTGGGCAGGACCTTGTCCTGGGAACCATCGCTGCACACACAGAGTGGCCAGGCTTCTCACAGGGAGCAGGTGGCACTAAGGTGTCCCTGTCATAATAATGACCCAGACTTCAGGGCTGGCTGTGCAAGGGGGACAGAAACTCAAGAAGTCTCCATCTTTTTCTCACTGACAACACCCTACTGCCCAGAATTTTTTTAAAGGAAAGGTGCTGGCAGGATGAAGGGGAGCAGGCAGGCAGGGAGAGAGAGGAGGAAGATGCATCCGATCATTTATTTTTTATTTGGTTGTTCACCTCGGTTTCTCCCCTAGGCCCCAGGTTGTGACCTGGGCCCCTGGCATGGATGTGGACTGTGCTTGGTAGACATGCTAAGGGCACGCTGGAGTAATGGTCTGCATAGCTCTTCTGGCACCTGCTGCCTGGCTGCTAGGACCCGGCTGGAAGACAGCTTGCAAAGTAGTTTGTATCAAGTCATTCATGTAGGAAAGGTGACCATGGCCTTGGGGGAGCCGAAGTATTTTCAACAGATTTCAGCATTTAGCCCTGAACACCTGGAAAAACACGCACATCAAGTGTGCAAGAGGTTCCGTTTGTGTGACAAGTGGCCTGGTTGCACTTGGAGATTCCAGTGTCCCTGCAGAGGGGTGTGTCACCTCTACCTAGGGCTCGAAATTAGGATCGCAGGGTGGAGAGTGTCTTGGCTCATGACTGTTTCCTGCTCTGGGGACCTGCCCACGTGCAGGAGCTGGTAGGGCGAACGGCTCGACTCCAGCCTGGCCATGGGGATCTGCTGTGTCGACCTGGAGGCCCCCCGGCCTCCACCTGAGACCTCCTGGCCCCCTCCCACTGGCGGCTGGTGGAACCGACTTTGGGTTTTAGAGACCCAGCCGTTGTTTTGTCAGCAGCCCTTTAGCGGACATAGCTCACAACCTACAGGGCCGGCTTAACGCAGAAGGTTCTGTGTTAGTCTGCGCCACCGGGAGAGCTTTTGGAGGGAGCAGGGCTGGGGGTTGGTGACAGCCGTCCTCGATTTCCGCCTTGACAGGCGGCAGACTATGTGACTAGACAGCTCCACGGCAGGGGGAAGAGGGGTGGAGCGTCTTTGAAAGGAACGTCATGGAGCTGAGCAGAGGAGACTCCACAGCACCCCAGCAGAGAGCCTGCAGGCCGTAGAGATGGTTCAAGCCAGGCACTGAGAGAGCTAACCAGACAAGATGGCCGGCCTCCTTAAGGCTGAGCAAAGAGAAGCGCTTGAAGATTTTCAGACTCAGAGGTGTGAGGATGGACCAAGAGCCCAATGGGGTGCTGGTGTCCCCAAGGGATGTAAAGTGGGGACACTTCGTGTAAGAGTCAACCATCTGCTCATTTGAAGAATATGCCTTTTGCGTACAGGGACAGCGGTGACAGAGGCCTTGGGGCCACTCTTTTCCTTTCTGTCTCCCTGGTGCCCCTGTTGGCGGAGCACAGGCAGGGAGGGTGGGTTTGAGTGGGCGACCAGTCCCCCATAGTGAGGCTACGAGCTCTCACTGTAGCAGCAGGAACAAGAGTAAATGTCAGTGCACGCGACAGGGATACACAGTGACCTTCCTTATGCCTGCGAGCCACATCCCATGCTTGAGGTCTCTCAACCTGTTCTTCTGTCTTTAAATAACTCTTGTTTTTTATACAGGTAGTTTCAGATATGATTTTTTTTTTTTTTTTTTTTTTTTTTTTTTAGTAAAGGAAAGGTGCAGGCAGGAATGAAGGTGAGCAGGCAGGCAGGCAGGGAGAGAGAGGAGAAAGAAATACTTTTATTTATTTTTATTCAGTCATTCATCTTAGGTGTTCCCTGCAACCCCTGGATGCAAACCCAGTTTCTTGGGCTGTGTGAGAACTGTGCTCAGCCAGAGACGGTGGACCAAAACGCTACTCCACCAGGGCATGCCCGGAAAACATTCTTATTATAAAATTTTCAATGGTTTAGATGTTTCAAAAGTTGCCTTTGTTATAAAATATTTTAAAATTTCCCCAGACTGTGACTTGTGTTTCTGATGTTTCCAGTGCATGTACCCCTTTTCCATGAGCAAATCTAATCTGCTCACAGGTTTTCACCCCGACCCTTTCCACTTCTTTCAATACCTTTACACCCTGCCCCCACCTGACTCCAGACATTTTCTGTTTTCTCTGTCCCGCTGTCAGGGAGGGCCCATCAGAGCAGGCCCTGTGGACAGTCCACAGCTGGCGTTCAGTGATGAGCCTGTGGGATGGAAGACGAGGGATCTACAGGGTGGGTTTTCCTCGCGCGTTGTCGAGAGTGACAGCAACATTAATGTGAAGATGACCCGCTACGCCAGGGGTGGCTTCCTCCCCTCCTTCCCAGTGACTTTAGACTGTCGTGTGGCTGCAGCCTTGAAATAAGTGGTCGTTTATCCCCCACCCTGTCATTTTCATATTTCTTTGTGTTGTCGTGCGAACACTTGTGGCTCTAAAGCATGCAGAGAACCACAGAGTAAGGCCCCGAGTGTGTGCTGGGGACAGAGAAATCCAGAGAGGAGCAGCGGGCGGGCTTTGCAGCTCGGCCGTTGGTGGGAATCATGCAGTTAGAGCAGCCACGCCAGTGTCACAGGCGTAGGTCGGCTGGATGCATCTCCCACTTCATCTGCGAGCTTATGGAGCCCAGAACTCCTGCAGGTGCAGCTGGGACCTGGGAGAAAGCAGAGAGCGGGCTCCTCACAGAGAGCGGAGAGCGTGCACATTCTGGAGGGGAGTCTGGAATCAGCAGGGTCACTACCAACAGGCAGTTGAAGTGCTGGCACAGGGCTCCCCACACTGCTTCCTGAGCAGCTGCAGACTTCTGCTCCATTGTCCCCACAGAGCTCCCTGCTTTCCAGGGGACATCTCAGGGGGGTCACAGGACAGGGAGGCATCGCGTCTCTCATAGGTTAAGGTCATGCATTGTCTGGATGTCACCTGATTGTTCACTTTTAATGGTTAATTTCATTTTATGTAAGTCACACTTCAAATAAAAAATGCTTAGACAATTCAAAGTGGCTACGTGTTTTCATGGGAAAATTTTCGAAAAATACAGTGTTAAGGGAACGGAGGTATGAGGTGGAAAGAAGTGGACATATTTTCTAAGATGGTCGGGGAGGCATCATTGAGGAGATGAAATACCAGCAGAGCCCTGAAGGAGGAGGGAGTTAGCACAGAGCTCTCTGGAGAAGAGCCCCATGGGCAAGCTGAGAGCACAGTCAATGCAAAGGCCCTGGGGCAGGGCAGCCTGCAGGCTTCCAGAGCAGGGGGAGGGGGACACAGGGGTCAGAGGGCACAGATCCTAGAGACCCTCACGGCCTAGGACAGACTTGGCTTTTCTGTTTGAGATGGGCAGCCATGCAGTGTGGTGATTGGCAGGGCCATGGGTTGACACTCTGGTTGCTGAGTGGATGGAGTGGGTGAGTGAGCAGAGATGGAGGGGCACATACCCCACAGCCCACCGTGGAAGGCTAGTTGAACATCGCTGAAGAATCACTGCTGAGATCCCGCCCTTGCTGCAGCAAGGCATATTTGTTTGTCCTTTGGAAAGATATTAGCATTAGAAAGGAAAGCTCCCACATGCTTCTCAGCCAGGAGTTACCATTTTCATCTTACTCCCTGTGTGGTTCCACTGCTCAGCCTTTGAACAGCTTCATTAATAACTGGAGAAGAATTCTGAACCTTTTCCTATTAATGTTTGATCTGAAAATTCAGCCCCAGTGACATTCTGAGGCTGCGTTTGATCTCCTCTTCCCTTTCTGTTTGAACCAATTAGCTTTTTCATGTTCAAGCTAATTATTGGACTTTGACCCTGAGATGCCACCCAGATATCTTGTTGAGAAAAAGGCTCAGCTAGGCATGGAAAGTGTTTCAAGCAATTCATTTTTTTGTGGATGAAAAATGTCAACTGGATGAAAGGGGAGGAAAATGTGGAATTGATGCGGTGGGTCCTTCTGGGTCACTTGCACATAAGACCTTTACATGGTTTTGAAAATCCCTCTTAAATTTAACACTAAATGCAGAAGTTTCTCAGCAGACCCACTTGCACAGAGGGCCCAGCTCTGGTTCGTCCTCAGCTGGAGCAAGATGTCATCAGTCAAGTCACAAATTGTCCACAGGCTACCGCCAGTTATACCATGCCATGTGCAGGGATTTCTGTCTGGGTTTCATTACATGTACAGTGAGCCACTTGGGCTCGGCCACTTCCCTCTGCCCTCCAGCCCCCTTCACTGCTGACAGCGCCTGCTGGCATTCTGACACCTGTCACACACCGGCAGAACTGAGGGACACTGGCTTGGCTGTGAATGCCTTTCCCCCTATTCCTACTGGATAGAACCCACTGTCGTTCCCACTGCTTTTCCAGGATGGCGCGTGTGCCCCAGGTCAGTGGGCCCTCTGCCAGGGCTGAGCCCTGTGGTCTTAGGGACACCTACCCTTGGAGAGTGGAGCTGGGAGGGCTGAGATGCCTCTGGTCACTGGAAGTGACAGGAGACTCTGGGGAAGGTTTTTCCTTCACTCTGAGAGATGTCAGGCAGGGAGGACAGGAAAACCCTCTGGGTTTGCTCAGGATTGAGCAGAGGAGAACCAGGCTCTCCACTGGTCAGCCCGGGGCTGCCTGAACCTGTTTTACAGGGAAGGGTTACTCAAGTTTCTGCT
The DNA here is from genome assembly GCA_004363575.1 of Solenodon paradoxus. Classification (NCBI taxonomy): domain Eukaryota; kingdom Metazoa; phylum Chordata; class Mammalia; order Eulipotyphla; family Solenodontidae; genus Solenodon; species Solenodon paradoxus. The sequence continues at coordinate 13,126 of RJWH01004878.1, read as the reverse complement.
TCTTGTAGACAGAACCCCTGTCCATCACGGATTTTGTAGAGTTACTGCTCATTGTGGGGGAAGTCTCTCAGTGTCTCAGAGTCACTGGATGAAGTTCAGTGTTGCTTAGACACGGATGCTTCCTTCAACGAGCAGACGGTGAGATCGGACTCAGGGAGCAGACGCAGAAGGTGCCAGGGTTTCAAAGTGGAGGCACAGCCCAGCCCGGTCCTCATGTCCAGGCACATGACAGGGCCCTGCTGTCAGGGGTGAGGGTTTCTCAGTCTCTCCTCCACTTACCACTTTTCTGCTGTAAACCTATGTTACTATCTAAGTCAGAATAAGTTATTCATGGAAGGGAAATCAGACCAAGTGAAACTTCCCAAAGTCCAGAAGCCAAGTGTAAAGTCTGGAAGACGCACTGAGCAGACCTTGTGGACTCGACATTCGAGTGGATGGAACCCTTCTGCTATCGCCCCCACCACTTCCTGGAGCTTCTTTTTATTATCTCCGGTAGATGTTCACCCCTGGACTGAAATGCGAGATTTGCAGGCTTCGGGAGTGTCCCAGGACCCGCTGATAGTTAAGAGTGTCGGGAATTAGGGGAATCTGTGCTCACTTGGCTGGATGCTCCACATCTTGACAAGACAACCCGGTTCAAGTCAGCTTGACAGTTTCCGTATCAAGACCAAGTAAATAAGTTATTTGAGAAAATATGCGTGGGTGGTAGGATGTGATTTTACGTGACTTCGGCAAGGACAGACGCACGGGTGCGTGTTAGAAGGGCAGGTCTCAGACCCTCTCTAGAGCTTTCCTTTTCACAGGGCCACTCGGGTGTCCCTTGGAACCTACAGCCAAAGGTAAGAACAACTCAAGTTCAAGTTAAGAGGCCACCCCCACCTGCTTGGGTCTCAGGGAGCCCCGCGCCTTTCCTATATTAGGTGGGTGGTGGCCGAGCTCTCTCCCTCCTGGAGAGAGAGAACGAGTGTTTACTCTCAGAGGGCGCAGCTCTCCTGCAGCTCTTTGTTCTCAGAGGTGAGTTTGCTGGGATCACAAAATTCTGTGATCCCAAATGTCCAGGCTGATCGTAGCTGTGCATACATTGCTTTGGCTCAATATGTGGGGCCGATGGCTCCCACGTGTGCCCTTCTGAGCTGCCAGGAGTCTGTGCTGGTCAAAATGCTGGGTGGCCGGCCTTGCTGCCCTGGTAAGCCATCCGCTGCCGTCCCAGCAGGGATGGTGAGGCTGCCTGTCTCCAGCAGCAACAGGTGCTGCAAATGTTGGCTTGTGGAGACATCACCCTGTCCTTGCTTCATGTTCACAAGGTTGCGCTTGTGTGTGTGTATGTGTGTGTGCATGTGTATGCGTGCGTGTGCCTGCATGTACGTGTGTGTGTGTGCCTGCACACTCACTTTGGTCATGTAGATTTCACCCCATACTGCTCCAGTGTGACCTCATTGTAACCCATTACATTTTCAAAGACCTGTTTCCAGACAAGGTCATATCCTGAGTCCTGGAGGTGAGAACCTCAGCATATGAATGTTGCGGGTACACATGGGGATGGTGTTTGCTCTGGATGAGGACATTGAGACTCAGAGTAGAAACGCCTCCTTGCTCATGTTTTGAGGTGCTGCTCCCTCCATGGTGGCCCTGCTGAGCCTGTCCACTCTTCTCCATGCCATCCTGTGATTGCAGCCTGATTGGGCACTCAGCCTTCCAGCCTCCGGCCCTCTGCCTACCTGCAGGGCAGCACCCGAGACAGGGAGAAGAGACAGTTTGGGCGCCTTCCCTGTCCTCTCCCCCCGGGTCAGCGTCTGCAGAGGGAATGTTCCTTGTAACTCCGCTCACCCCGTCCCTGCAGGGAGGTGATGGCCTGTGTCTCCTGCTCACATGCCTCTGAACAGCGCCATCCTTGTCTCTCAGAATCACAGCTGGAGGTGCCATCCATCTTTGGCTGCTCTGATGGACAGATTTCCTAAATCCCAATCGTCTATCTTAGACAAATGGCCAGAAGGAGCGATGCACACATCTCGAGGAATTACAGGTCTCCTGTGGCTTCTTCAAAACTGCCAAGTCCGTGGGCTTTGAGTTTATCCCATGCTGTGAGCATGTGGTACTGGCCATGTCTCCTTCTTCCATGGCTTTCCCTGACGATCTGGCCAGACAGGGCAGATAATAGGCTGCTAGGACCGCCAGCTAAGGGAGCTGGGATAGAAAACAACACAAAAACCCTCCTTAAATGAATGGGACCTCCTGGAGGGCCGGGAACCACAGCATAGCAGGCAGCTTTGAACCCTTTAGAGTCCTAGGATGCTGAGGTCCTGCCCTCCCTCCTCCTCCTCTGCCGGCAGGCAGATGCCCATCCAGCGGCTCTCTGCAGGTCAGCCTGGAACAGAAATAGGTTTGTGGGAGTGCCCGCATGGCGGCTTTTGTGATTATTGCAAAAAAGGGAACCAGAGGATCATTGAGTTTTGCCAGGCGGGAGTGTGATTTTCAAGGCCTCAGTCTTTCCTTTTGATGTAACTGGCTTTTCATGAGCCACGAGCTGTGCCTTTGCTGTTTTATATGTAAGCCCTCTCAAGGTCCAAGTCCTTATAACATCACAAAAAAGGCTTTGGTACGTAAGAGGAGAGGCTGCTGTTGAATATCTGTGTCCCTTTCCTGAGAGGATGTGCACGTTGCTAAAGTTTTAGATGTTTAAGTTTTTCCGGAAAAGAGATATGTTTACACCTGGGTGAGTTCCACCGTGTGTATTTTTCTGTAAGATAATCATGTCTCTGCCTTGAATGAAATGCACTACTGGGAGCTCAGAGTTGCTTTTAGGGTCTGCACCTCCTGGATTGACCTCAGAGTCTAAATATTGAAGCTATTTGTGCCTGGACAGTGAGTGTCACAATGGGAAACTCTGTCCCCACCTTAGTCTAAGGGTTGCTGAAGCCAGGAGCTGCAGGGGGCTTTTGAAAAATAAATGTTTTCCTGTGAACCCTTTATTTCGAATCTGTGTTCCTCAGAAATTGTTTCTGATTTATGTAAACAGAGGCAAGAGTTAAACCCGGCACCAATGCAGGGCAGTGGATGAGGTTAAAAACTCAAGCCTGCTGGCCAGGCCCACATCCACATGAACTTGGGTAAAGCCCTGACCTGTTGGCCTCAGCTGTGCTCTGTGAAATGGAGGTGATGGTGATTCCTACCTCACAGGGTCACAGTCACATGAACCTTGAATAAATGAACATTCATAAGCTGTTCGATCAGCACCCATGAATTGTCTTTGTTAAATGAATAAAATAAATGTTTAAGATTTCTGTCAATAGTGTGTTCTCAAACAGCCTCATTTTTAGTTTTATTCTTAATCTAAGTACCTGTCACTGGATCATGAGAGTGACATTGCTGTGGTCACTGCAGGGGCACCACATAGAATATCCATTTTCATAACCACAACATGGGGTTATAGCTCCTTTATATCCTTTCTCAACAAGCTTTTTGTGATCTCAGGACAGTCATTAAAGAGACATGAATTATGGGACAGAATGATGAGAACTTCATCATTTTTCTGAGCACTTGCTCTGTGCTAGGCATGGTGTAAGAATTCAATCAGAATGATGTCCGTTAGGAGATATGGAAGAACTGAGGAGTCCGCAGCTTGTAGCAGTTGTGATGGAACCAAGATTACACAGCCAGTAACTGTGGAGACAAAATTTGAAATCAGGTGACTGTTTGCTTTGCATCCCTGTGCTTTGCTATTACATGTATTTCCTCTTTTTCACTCTATTCAGTGTCATGCTCCCCCAGGTCACTGGGTAATAGACTGTCACCTGGTCATCCACTAAACTTCCAACAATACAGCTGGCTCACAATTAATGTTTTCTGGGCATATGAATGATTACTGATTCCTTTCCTTCTTGGAAATTGTACTCTGCTGTCATAAATCTGGACCCTTTATCCCATACTTGTCAGTAGCCTTAGATCCCAGTACCAACCTGGTGAATTGAAGCATCTTTCTTTAATAGCTTCTGGTGTAAAGTTTGGAGAGAGACAGATTTTAGTTGAGATCCCAGAACTCCGCTTGGTAGCTCTATGACCTTGGCCAAGTTGCTTAACCTCAAATGATGCAACCTGAAATCAGGATAATAGTAATACTTGTCCTGCAAGATTGCTAATTGCTGTAGGTGTTGAGAGAAGACAGAGGTAGGGTGTTCAACGCAGTAGCTGGCACACAGCTCATTCAATCCGTGTTAATAGTTATACTATTAATGTTAGTTAGATTGTACCAAGTGCTTCTGCAGTGTGAAACTAGACAAACACACCTGGTTTTTATTTTCCTGTTTGCCCTGCATGGGAGATGATCAGCATCTTTTGCTCAGAGCCCTTGCTCCAGGGAGGTGCGGCCTTGGCCTTGATGCAATCAGCACCTCGGACAGCGCAAGGTTCCGGGCTGGCTCGCTCCCCTCCGCGCAGACACAAGGCGGACCGACAGATTTTTATCACTCAGTTGTTGGCTGCTTTTATATAAAACTGAATAGAATCAGGAAGTTCATTTGTTATGGGAATCTGACCTTGCTATATTAATTCCTAATGTCAGGATTATTAAGACCCATTTCCTTATCAGCTCACCAACAGCTTTAGAAGGTCATATTTCAGTGGGAACTATTTGGGGAAGAACACTCTAGTTGTTGTATTAGCCTTGATCTTTATGACCATTATTAGTTATCATTATGTCTTAGACACAAATCTTGTCCAAACAGAGCAGTTGTTAATTGTCTTGGAAATTATATTAATATGCTAATTTTGTTTCATGACTTATGTTCGTTTTGGAGAGACATTTCATTTGTATCAAATGAAGTTCTGATTCTGTGATTACCGCTTTGAAAAATTGTTTTTGCTGAGTCTGTGTACACTGCCCATGTCCCCCACTTCCCTTGACTAATCAAAATTACTCCAGAGAATGCAGGCTCCATGGGTTCTCCCCTAAAACACATGAAGCAGGTGTCATTCCTCATTTATTAGGACACCTTGCCTTTTGCCATGCCAGAAGCACACCTGATAGGCATTGAGCTAGTGATTATCACTAGCAGCCTGTCACCAGGTTAACCCCGGGCCTTCGCAACAGAAGCTATCTGTCTCTGTCACTAATGACGGAGGTGCAACTGCTGACTGTGGCTCTCACTTGAATGCCTTCTTTTAAGCAGATAATCATAACTGATCGGTAACATGGGGTGCAGCTGCCCATTGGTGTTTGGCAGTTTAATGTCTAGTATGCCCTGCAGGGCATCTGTGGGGATCTCACTCAAGCACCTCCAGCCTGGAGCTCCGGGGCTCTTAGAACGCTGCTCCCATGAGTCCGCTCAATTTATTCTGGTCTCACCATCCTTATGGGTCTCATTTGTCAAGAAGACACCCCTAATCACCAGACCTGTCATCACCACTACAATTCATAAAACAAAAAACACAATTAAGAAATAACAGACTTGGTAAAGAAGAACAAAAGTACATTTTTTTTTTTGCATTTTTTTTTAAGATAACAAAGTCAAACCTGTTTATTTTTTTAAAAGAGCTTTTCATATTAATGCAACCTCAGTGTCTATGGACATGCCCAGGTGAACCCAGGTAGGAGTCATGAAATAAGAAATGACTCTTGGGAATTAAATCAAGAGAAACATTTTGTGGGCCCCTGGGGAGATGGCAAAATGGTATCAATTCTCTACCTGACACTCCATCCCCTTCGTGGTTGGCTCATAGCCCGTGCCCATGTATTTCTACAGATGTGACCAGCCAGGTCAGATGGAGTGACTTGGTTCCACATGGCGCCCTGCTCAGGCATTGCTTTCTGATCCCTGCACCTCCATTCTACATAGACCCCCCCAGAGACTTGCATCAAGTAGTCTCTTTATGCATTCACAGACAGCCACTCACTTAATAAAGACGGATGTCGTGTGAGTGTGTCTCAGCTGTGGAGTTGGAAAGGGGTAACTTGTGGGCACCACCTCTAGAGATGACAACACAGTGGCATTCGCGGTGTGTGTTCTGCCAGATTGTGTCACACTCACTTTCCATCTCCTGACTCTACGATGACCCCTGTGCAGCCTGCACCGTCACCGTGGTCCATCTACCCCGCTTTGCAATGTCTGTTTTCCAAGTAGACTTAAGCTCTTTAAAGACAGCCTGTTTGGAAATGTAGAGCCTCCCACGGAATCAAAACCTTGTCTGATGTGTAGGGAGAGAACCATGTTTACTTGCTCAGCCATGGCCTGATTGTCAGGGAACATCTCATGTCCTGTCCAGCATTGTAAAATTAAATTTCAACATTTATCTAACCTTGGAGTAAGTTTAGTTACGTATAGATGTTGCAGAAATGGTAACAAAGTTCTTGTGCACCTGCTTCCCGGCTTAACCAGTGATCCCGTCTCCATAGCCACAGGTCCAGCACTGACCCGGGAGCTTGCCATTTGTGTGATGTGATGACAAAAATACAGGCTTTATTTAGAATTATTTTGAGTTTTAAATGTTTAGTTTATTTTCATCTTTGATTATTTTTACCGCTATACAAATGAAAGTGTTTCTGGGTTTTGTGTTGCTTCTACTTTCTGAGCATCTTTACTTCTCTCTTTCCATGTCCTTTAAATGGAAACTTGTCAGGGAGAGCTGGAGGATGCGGGAATCTGAGAAAGAGCTTCCCTCGGCAGAATGCAGAGGCCTGAGGCAGCTGGTGCTCCTGAGTGCTGGACTGAGCGCACACACCTACGTTCTTTCTTTGCTGGAGCCCAAATGTGCATTTTAACTACATTGCAAGGAGTTATAACTGCATTTTATAAGAAAGTACTGGGTTTACTCTGCCAGTGTGCAGTGATTTCTGTTTTCAGAGCGGCTGTAAGTCTGGAAGCTGAAGGTCTCACATCAGTTAAAAAGTGTGGTCACTTCATCTTCAGGCTGGGTACAGAGACCAGCTTCTCAGATTGGAGAATTTTTCTTTGGGTTTGAGGAGGCCCATTGTGGATTCAGGTTTCCAGAAAGTGACAACACCCCCACCAGCCTCAGGTTGCAGGTTTGAGTTGACCCGTCCCTCTCTCCACCCAGGGAAACTCAGCTTGAATAACCTGATCTGTTGGCAATTTCTGCATGGGACTGTGTAGTCAGGGGAAGTGAAGTGATTAGCACAGGTGTGAGCATTTTTTCAGAGGTAGTTTTGCAGAATCACTGGCACTGAGTCAATTTTGCAAAAGTCCTTGGAGAAATATGTCACCAGAGGTCACCAGCTGGCATCAAGTCCCTCAGGAGGGATCTTACCAGGATAAAGCAAAATCCGAGAGGTGGGATGGAGGCGGGCAGCACCCAGCCTGAGAAAGGTCCAAGACAGGACCCGATAGACCACTCCGTGGGGTGATAGTTGACCAGGGAGCAAACTGTACCTGCCCGACTGGGGAGGGCCGAACCTGAGCTCTAGCGAGGGGGACGCAGCGAGGGGGACGCGACGAGTACCCTGCATGAGACCTGTCGCTGTTGAATCAGCCACTACGCTGTGATTTCAGTCAGGACTTGGAGATCATAATAGGACATGGTGGCAAAACGGAAGGCCATGCCTGGTCAAGGTAAGGAGGGTGTTTTGGCCTTGGCCTCAGTTTATTCTGTGACTCCTGTTTCAGAACCACGTCAGGGACTCAGATTCAAATAATTTCATGACCCAAGTGAAACAAGTTGAAGGTCTCTCGTCTTCTGCTGCTTTGAATGAGCGTGGTTTTCAGTTTTGATGGTTTTGTGGCCACTTTCTGGAGACTGTGGGACAAGTGACTGCTTATGTGACTGCCACTTAGCATCTGGCCGCCCTTGCCAACAGGCGGCCTGCGCACCACCATGGTGGTTGGAGAGGGTTTAGTGGGAGCAGGGAGATGTGGGGAGCAGTTGGGTCTTTCTTGGTAGAACCCTCCTGCTTAAAAACTCGAATGGACATTTTTTTCTAAAATGAATTGTACTGAAGAGACGCGGCATTCTAACATGATGCGGGTTTAAGGGTCCCACCAGTGTAGCGGCATCTGTAGATGACACAGTGGGTCCACCAACGGCAGTCCCGCTTTTCCTTCTCCCTACAACCGGTCCCTTTTAAATGGCTGTTTCTTAAATGTGCTGCAGTCCTCTGGTCCGTCTTCATGGTGAAGAAGCACGTCAGGCTGTGTGTGAGCAGAAAGCAGGGGTGCGTTCCAGGGGCAGGTCTCTCCAGGGCACGGCACCCAGACCCAGTGAGGGCGGCTCAGCCTGTCTGGACCCCTCCCTGTCTGTCCTCTCCTCTCCTGGCAGCTCCTGTTGGTGTCATGCTCCGAGGTCGCCACGTGGAAGTGGTTGGGAAACAGCTTCTGTAGCCTGTGTGAGTGTGACAGGCAGCCCTTCCATTGACACAACATGGCATCTGCTCTGAGTCTCAGGCTGCAGTTGAAGTTTTACTCCTAATTCAGGGGTGTTTCTAGCTATTCACGTAAGTGTGTGCAAGAGACTTTTCCCATTATCGAGCCAGAGAGCCAAATATATTATGTAATATTAAAGAAACGTGAGGCTTAGAATAAAATACGTGCTTAAAATGTATTTTGTCTTCAACTTGGAGAGAATTCACGGCGCCCAGTTTGGCTGAGCGAGAGGAGCACAGAGGTCTCTTCGCTCAGAGACAGCCTGGGGAGGCCACAGGAGGCACAGAGCAGCCCCTGCAGACACTGCCAGACTGCTGTCACCATCACCGTCTGAGTGTATGGACAGGAGCCATCTCACAGTGTGAGGAACCTGCCGCTGGAAGACACTCTGTCCCTGTCCTCAGTGTCGGGGAGCTGGCCAGTGGTTGGGAGGCCAGCCACAGAAATTCAGATCTTTTACGAGTCTTGTTTGGTTGTTGAAGAATTGGCACATAACTCAAATATAAACCAAATGAGCAAACGAAAATCCCCGTGCGGACGGCACAGCCACAGACACGGTCAGGGGCACTGGGCTCCTGGGGCACAGTGAAGTCAGCTGCCGCAAGGGAGGTTGCCTCAGGGACAGAATATACAGCAGATCATGTTTTCTTAAGTTCTGGCTGATGACAGACATAGGGTGACTTCTGAGTGGCTGTGTGTTCCGCCTGGGTGGCTCCATGGGCTGGCGAGGATCACGGACTTTGCTGGCTGAGGCCACGGCTTTCTATAAGTATCCTTACATGTCAATTTGCTCCTTTTTTTTTTTTTTTTTTTTTTTACAACAGAAAGGTGGTTTTTCCCATTTGCAGTTTTAGAATGCCATCTGGAGCCCGGAGTCACTGGGTGTGGTGCCATGTCACTGTCAGATTGCCCTCGACCCACAGAGGTTGGCCCTCAGGGTCCCTCGGACGTGAGTCTTGGAGTGGCTGGTCAGTGTGATGAGAACAGGATGAATGAGGCCTTTATCCCTTTGGACTCATGAAGCCCTTTGGAAATGTGGAGCTCAGGAACTCTTCCCTGTCTTCATTCTGTTTTCTCTAATTTGCTATTTTCTTTTGCTGCTCTGGATTATGTGTTCTCCAAGCCAGGGATGGACCAGAGACTAAGAAACACTCATACGCTCATGTTGGCCCCTTGGGGACTCAGTGACATTGGATTTTGGTTTGGTGGGCTGCTCCTGATAGAGTGCTTGTCTCCTGCAAACGCTGGGTCCTCTTGCTCCTGGTTCCCCACTTCTGCTGCCTCCACCTCCCCACTAAGGTGTGCCTTCGGGGCCTGACCATGCTCAGTCTCATAGCTCGGCCTCCGCCTGGAATCCAACCAGACAGCCCAGCCTGGCTCCCTCCTCTGCTCTTCCCAGACTTCTCTGCCTAGATTGTCCTCCCGAGATGTCCCCATGACAGGCTGTCTCCTGACTTTAGGTCTCTGCTTACCTGTCAGTTCTCAGACACCTTCCTGAACCATGTTTGATAGAAATCTTTTATCTGTGTCCTTTGTTCTCTATGAAGCACTCACTGACAGTGCTCCTTTGCCCCCAGTAGGCGACTCATGGGTCTGGGAGGTCTGTAGACACAGCGCTTCCATGTTCAGGCAGAACACATTCTGTTTCACCCCTGCTTCTACCTGCCAACCTACTGCCCTGCTTCCCCACGCACAAGGGCCAACTGTCGCACGCGTGGAGAAGCCAAGTGGGAACAAACAGTAGGCGAGCTGTACGTGCATTCTAGTATGTGACCACATGCATTCTAATATGCGAATACACAGATTCCAATATGTGACCACATACATTCTAATATACTAATATACATATGTTAGAGCATGTCTGTGAAAAGATTGTGTGTGTACAGACATGTGCTCAAAAACACTCTGACGGCAGGAATTTTGTAAGTTAGGTAAAGATTTACTTGCAAGCAGGATGCAAACTGGATTTGGCTTTTAGGTCACGCTGGCTGATGCTTGGCCCAGAAAACCCCAGAAGGTGACTAAAGGGCCTGAGGTCTGTTTCTTCGGTTGTGTTCCCACCTGCCAGCCCACCACACTGCTGCACCCTTGACATAGGACAGCTGTCCAGTGGGCCCTGAGCATCCTGGTGACATAAGAAGACCAGGCAGGACAGTCACATCACGCTTGCTGTCCCGATCGAGAGTCTAAGAGAGAGGGGGTGGATGGGTGGGGGAAGACGCTCCTGGTCTCCGCTGCCTGACCTGCAGTGCCCAACCCAATGACGAATCCTGTTAGTCCATTTTATGACTTTGGAGCACATGCTGGCCTTTTATAGCTCAGATGTCCGAAGGCTAACGTGCATTCATTGCACGCAGAGGGGATCTTCCCACGAGTCCATACTAGTGCCAGTACAGGCTGGTCCAACAGGTGTGTGCAGCAGGGGAAGAGGAGAAAGCCTGGGTCTGAACTGGCCACTGTGTGCCCTTGTCAAGGTGGGTCATGGCTGGAGCCCCTGGCTTTGTCTGAGAAAGAACTCAATGGAGTCGCCAATAAGCGGTACACAGATAAGTTTATTTGCAAGCAAGAATAAAACAAGTGAAGGAGGGCCCTGGAAGGGTCATCAATGCTTGATGGTGACTGTGATGTGGAATCTTCTGAGACTTTGTTGTCACTCCCACCCAAAATGCCTGGGAGAAAGCTGAAGCTGCAGGTTACCCCATTTCACCCTTTGCCTGGTCTGACAGAGTAGAGATTTGAAACTGCCAAGGGGCTCTGAGAGGGAGGCATTCAAGGCTAAGTTATGAGCTGTGAGAGAGAAGAGTCTCAGGCATCTGCGGATCCCCCAGGTTGAAGGCCAGGAGGCCCCTGGTGTGTCTTTAATGGTGGATATTGTGGTGGAAAGGGCTCATGAAGACAGTCTGCGGTTAATTTTGTATTCCCTGCAGTGGCAGGTTTCTCACCCATCTTGCTGTCCCTTGGGAGCCTATTTTATGTTCTTAATAAAATCAGGAAATGGGAACTGGTGGTTACACAGTTCTAGTGGAGAAGAGAAGGGAATAATAGAGACACCATTCATAAGGTGATTCATCATTCTCTAGAGCCTGTGGCCCTAACAGAGGGGGGGCATCTCCCTACTTTTGGGCCCTAGCCCCCCTCAGCCTCACCCAGACACCTCACCTCTCTGAGTTCCCCACGGGAGCCCAAAGAGAGCATGAGTGAGATGCAAGGAGACGCAGATCTGGGTGCCACGTTTCTGACTATTCACCAGGAAAAGTAAACCTTCCTTTTTTATACGAAATTTCCTATTGTTGAATGTTGTTAACTATTTAGACACCTAAGGTTGCATCAAATATCAAGGGTCAAATCCAGTCATCTGCTGCCGTTTTGAATAAGCTCTCCCCCACAGCCCTGAGGAATATATAACATCTACATTTTTTTTTTTTTTTCCACACGGAAGGATTCTATAGACATGCATTTTGCTTTTGTCAACTTTTGGTGTCGTGTCGTTTTGAATGAATAAAAATAAACCAGGCAATCTGTTGACAGTTCCTTCCAGAGAAAAGGACGAGCAGGAGTGCTGGCTGGTAACTAGCGTTTCTTCCCCCGCCCCCCACTCCCTCCGGCCAAGCAAAGGGGGCGTTGCGTAGCCATCTGGGCTCGGTGTGCATGCTGGTGAGGATGCTCTGGCAACTCTGCTGCAGTCAGAGGTTCCTCACCTCCTCCATCACAGGAACCATGTGTGTGGCTCCTTCTCTGGGGCTGATGCATTTCCGATGGAGGGGTTTTCCTCCCTTTGCAATTTGGGATGCACCATGTGCAAACAGCTGGGTGGAGACTTCTAAAAGGTGAGAAAAGAGTCTTGTTTTATTTCCTTTTGACTTGCACCAGAGTCTTTCACAGGGGCTGGGTGTTCAACCTCCCCAGTGCCCGCTGGGCTGCAGGTCAGGATGTTCATGTCTGCAGGTGGGGAGGGAAGATGACGGGAAGGTTAAATAACTAGCTGGGAGGAGCACGGGAGCCTGCAAGGTCGTCTCCCATGCCTTTGCGAACTAACTAACCTCACACTGGATATGATAAAAGTGTCTTCTTTCCATCCCTGCTCCAAGTACTTGACAGCCCGTGGCAAAACGAGATTCATAGAAAATAAGTTCCACTCTTACAAATGTCGGCCACAGAGGCAGAAGATCAGACGTGTAGGCCATGCCAGCACATAAATCATGGTCTTATACTGCTCAGAGATTCCCTGGGCCAGTTCCAGCATCACGAGGATGTGCGTCCACCCACCTAGTGTCTTACTGGGCAGCACCTCCCGCCCTTTTGTTCCAGGTTCACAGTTATTTCTGCTCCATCTATGCAGATTTCTGAATTTCCCATGCCCCCCTTTATCGTAACCTTGGATATCTGAATCACACCAGCCAGGTATGTGCCAGTGTACCCCAGTTAGGAGTTGTCTGATGTCTTCTCATGACCAGACTGGGTGGAAGTGTCGCAGAGAGGAAGTGCTTTTCTGCATGTCACTCAAGGGCACAGGGTGTCACTGTGATGCATCACCGCTGACACTGACCTTGGTCACTTGCGGTGAGTTGGGGACAGGGGTGCCAGCCTTTCTACACAAATCGATGCTCTTCTCTCTCGCTGTCTTGTCTCTGGAAACAAGTTGCTCAGCCCAGCCTGTATGCAAAAGGAAGGAATTGACTCCACGCACAGGAATGTCTTTGCTTGAAATAAATTTAAATGTAAAATTAAGCAGCTGTATGTGACTGGTGGCTACTAAA